>CP139509.1:341202120-341374620 GCA_021014915.2 Artemisia tridentata subsp. tridentata | reverse complement strand
CCATTCCAAAAAAAAAGGCTGCTCCTTTTCTCTACCATAAAAAAATTCGGTCCTCCCTCCCCTTGTTTCATTCGACACAAAAAAAAAAAAAAAAAAAAAAAAAAAAAAAAAAAAAAAAGGGTTCATGTTATAATTTTCCCTCTAGGACAAGAAGGTTTGAAGGTTTGTTGCTAGGATTCATAAGTGTTCAGTCATTAGGGTCCTAAGGTTTTTGTTCTTTCTCTTTGTCTCGCAAATCCAAGGTATCTCCATACCATCTCTTGTTTTTCTTTCTTTTTAATTCAACAAAACATGAGTATATGAGTCGGAATTGTTATTGTCATAAAAACCTAATTGTAACATGTTTAATGCACCTATTAATCCGTTTATTATGTTTCTCGTTAACCATAAAATCGTCACATAAAATCATGGATGTTAACGTGTAAGAATTAGGGTTTTTGTGATTTTTGATGTTGTTATTTTATGTACTTGTGTGGATGCTATTGTTTTTGGTCTTGAATGATTCATATGAGATGTTTGTAGATATGTTGTTGATGAAGAAATTCTATAAATATCATGTATATTGATCACAAGAATTAATTAGATTAAAAGGAAAAGGGAATTAGGGTTCATGTGTTGTTTTTAAATTGGGACAGCAGTAATAGTCGAATTTGTATGCATCATGAAACGAGTTTAATTCAGGTTTAATTCTGGATTTTTTTGTAAACTCAGTTTAGGGTCCTAGGAAAGTATTCCAATTGGTTTGAACGAATTTGAGTTTGATTTGGATGTTTTTATGAATTTAGTGTGATCAAGTGTTAAAATGTGTTTGCTGAGTTGTTTTTCAGTCAAGTTCCATGATTTTTCATTTCCAAACCATAGTATATTATAGGCCACAAAATTACAAGAATTATATTTCATATGTCGACTACCTTCTGGAATTTTTTTAGAATTTTCTGAATTTATATGGTTAGGTTTTTAAGTGCATACTTTTGAAGTGTATCTGCAGATCCGAATCTGAACATGTTAACTTAGACGATTTTAAAAGGGGCGTACACTTGAAAATAAAATCTGGAAAAATTCCAGTAGACTCCTAAGACATGTGGGCTTCTGTGATAATTTTTTGGATTTTTAATTTGGGCTTTTGATACATTTTTAAAATTCGTTAATTGGGCTTAATTTTATGATAAAATCAGTTAATGTGTATACATGTATTGTTTATATGTTCAAGGTGTTCTTTTGATGCTTGATGCCCAATACTTGTTACTATTTCGTGTATAACTTGTTAATGATGTTTTGACTTGTGTGTGAATATGTTAAACCTATTTGATAATCCCGAACCCAAAACCAAATTTAAACTAAATTGGGGAGTCGTGTTAAAAGTTACTAATTGTAGAAAGTTACTAAATATGGAAACTTACTAAATATGAAAACCTGCTAAATAAGGAAAGTTACTAATTATGGAAAGTTACTTAATCTGGAAGGTTACTAAAAATAGAAAGTTTCTAAAAATAGAAAGAAACCTAAATCATGTAATCTGATTAAAACGAGCCTATAAGTAACACGTGATTATTAATTGTTTAGGTTCGGTGAAGAAGGAGTGACCTTTCCATTTCTTTGTGACCCATCTTTTACCTGGTTGTCTTTTGCATAAGGTACAGATATTCTGACCTTTTCTTATATGGTTTCTCATGATCCCTTTCACATCTTATGATTTCTTAACCTCTGACTTTGATACCTTTGATATGAGCCTTTGCTATGCACCCTTTGATATAAACCTTTGCTATGCACCCTTTGATATGAACCTATGATTATGATATCTCTGATGACCTTAGATTCTGTGTTATTACTATGACATTCTGTTTGACCTTTCAGTTTGATACCCGAGCTATCACTAGTCATGGGGGTTCCATGACCATGTCATTGATGCACCAATGGCATGACTCTAGGGTGGTCGAGTGATGTTCCACCCCGTCCCTTTTGTTATGTAATATGTATGGCCACGATGATTATGATTTCTGCAGGGGCGTATGGATGCATCCTAGATTTGATCTGTTATGTTATATGTTATATTTCTGGTGATTGGTACTGTGTGCAATACATGCCCTTCACATTTCTGGGAGCTAGCTACTCCATTATGTTACTTATGTTATTTATGAAGACCATGATTATGATGTTTATGATATGATATGTTTCTGGGCTCGTGGTAGATTTTTGACAACCCTTACACCTTTGATACACCTATAATATGCCTTATGTTATTCCACAATGCACCATATTCTGTATTTCTCATTTCAGTTTCAGTATTTTGTTATATATATCTGTTCACTGGGCTTTTTAAGCTCAGCCGCATTTCTTTTCTTACGCGGCAGGTTATTAAGCTAGGAGCTAGGGCTATCTTTTGGGATGAGAGTAGGAGCCGAGTGCAGACTTACCCTAGACTTCCTAGTTTTGGATTATGTCTTTGTTATTTAGACTTGGATTATGTTTCTTTCATTTTGGATCATGGACCTATGTATTTCCTTTAAGTCGTGTTGACTTACATTTTGGTATTTATGATTAGACTTCCGCTTGCGTTTTATTATGTATGTT
Source organism: Artemisia tridentata subsp. tridentata (assembly GCA_021014915.2). Taxonomy (NCBI): domain Eukaryota; kingdom Viridiplantae; phylum Streptophyta; class Magnoliopsida; order Asterales; family Asteraceae; genus Artemisia; species Artemisia tridentata. Next base: position 341,372,049 of record CP139509.1, on the reverse strand, counting down.
CTGATACGCCACCATAATGTGATACTTCTACCGTTGTTGGGTTGGGGTGTTACAATTATGGTATTAGAGCCCAGGCTGCGACTTGTAGTACATAAAACCTTGACCTGTGAAGTTTGGACCCTTAGGATTCCACTGTAAGAGATTATAAGACAACCCTTGAAGTTTTTCCTTAGGTTTTCCCTGTAGAAACTTTAGTTATGACCGGTGAGGATTGGGTAGATTATGCGATAAGACTTTGATTATTTATCTTTCTTTCGCGCCGCTCTGATTTATGCCTCTGCTTTCAGTTAGGCTCTTATAATACCATTCGTTCCGGAGACTTAGGAAATTTAGCAAGATATGCAATATAAGTTTAGTGATCACATAAGTTTAGAATGATTTGAGACTTTTGTAGAAATGCCTTACAGGTTTCACTCTCTGATGTGACCGCATCCTTTGAATTTCGATCTCCGATTCGTTTATGATTCATTTGGATACCTTCTCATTCGTTCAGAGAATTCGTATGTGTAGGAATCCGATGTGTTCGACACATTATGTAGTTTCCCTTGCTTTTGCTAAGCATATATTAAAGTCCCCTCTGCACTATTAGAATCTGCTTTACTCATTTCTATTCCTATGAGAAAACTTGTGATTATCCGTCACGAGTATCGGAATTATCCAGTATCTTTTGAAGGTATTTGAAGATAAGTTCGTTCTTCTAAATCTGTTTCCTTTGGGAATGTTTAATTCGATGTTATTTTGAATATGGATTTGTTGACTGAGCATCGAGATGCTATCAACAGTCATATTAGATCTGTAATCTTTGGTGATTTGAGAAACTCAAACTCTGTACCATGGTTCCCAACCGGGTAAATAATTCTGATCACCTCTGTTTTAAAAAATTTATACGTTAATCTATCGCGGTTGTGAAGATATTTCGTTTGATAAAAACTCGACTCGAGAGTCATTTGGTTGTTTGAAATTTTCGTAATGTATTCCTTAATGAACTATCTAGATTTCCATCTTAGCATGATCTTGTTCTTATCTGGTTATGAAGTTTGTTTAGTCACGACTCAAGGTAAACTGTGATTGCAATAAAGGCATGTGTATATGATGCAAGTATTATGACGCCTGGCCAACGTAATAATAGTTACATCATATAACTTGAACTTATTGGGATCATAGGATGTCTTGAGAAGTGCCTGAGATCAGTAAGTTGGTTGATTCAGAAATTCTATCCGTAAATGAGCAATGCTTTTCCTAATTCTGAAACTCTGTATCTTGTGACATCGGTTGAATGGAAAGAATTGAAGTACCAGCTTTTAGAAAGTGGTTTATCCGTTTGAGTGTGTATCCGTGGTGTACTCAAGTTGTATTCATGAAGAAGGATGATGATAGCATGAAGTTGTGTAGTGATCCCGGGAAGCTGAATAGTATCGTGGTTAGAACCGTTATCCATTACCTCGAATTGACGATTTAAATTAATCAACTCGAGAGTTTGAAGTTTTCACAATGATGAATTTTAGATCTGATTATTCTTCAGTTACGTTTAAAGGAGCGAGATGTTCCTAGAATTGCTTTCCGTATTCATTTTGATCTCTATGAGTATTGTAATGCCAATCGTATTGGCTACTGCTCCGACTGTTCCTATGAACTTGATGAATCGTGTCTTTCATGAATACTTGGACAATTTTTCATAGTATGACATATTGGTAGATTCAGAGACGAAAGAGAAACACGAAAATCATCTCCGTATTCTGTATTGAGGTTTCTACGTCAAAAGAAGCTATATGTTATACCCTCGAAGAGTAAATTTTGGATTGGGATGATGTTAGGAATTTTATAATTTATGTAATAGTTCATTGCTGCTGTTAGTATAAAGCGGTTCCTGCTGGTAGTATTAGTTGCTGCTGGTCATGGTTCCTGCTGGTAGTTTTGATTCGTTTCTCATAGCGTATTTTTAGTATGTTTGTTAGATTTATTCTAGGAAGAGATTTGTGTATATCTCTTTACACGGTTTTGTTATGAGCTGTATTAGGGTTTCTTAGTCTATAAAAGAAACAAGCAGCTAGGGTTTATGTACTACGACTTGAAAAACATTATCATTAGTGAATAAAAGATCCATAGAGGATCAACTATTTATTAGTTATTCGTTCTTCTTTAACTCTTGTGTTTAGTTTCCGCATAAGCACAAGTTTATTGTTCAGAGATTCTCAAAGTAGTTTGCTTGTGTTTACATAAGTTTTCTACAAGTTCCACCAAGCTCAAAGATCTATCAAGGTGCACGATCCTACAAGTGGTATCAGACCCTGGTTAGAGACTCTGTGAAGGAAGAAGTCAGTAGCAGATCTCGTGATTATTTTTGAGGTAATCGTATTTTTTATGAGCAGATCTGATTGGTGGTTTTTAAATTAATTCGGTCAGGAGCGCCAAAGAATTAAATCGGTTTTGCTGTCAATACTGTGAGTTTGTCGCATACGGTCTGTTGATTGGTAATTTATTGAAACATGTGGGGCTGTTTAATTCGTTTGTCCCTTACGGTTTACGAATTAAATTGGTCGGTGGAAGAGAATTTGTGGGGCTCTTTATTGTTCGGTGATAAAATCGATTTGTCGCATCTTTGAAGCAATTCATTGTTTTGTCGTTTCCTTGAGGTGGAAAATTGGAGGTTGCTGCTACTGGTATTGATCTGATTGGGTGATTAATTTGTTTGTCGCATATTTTAATTAATTGTGGTCGGTGGTCATAAAGTGTGGTTTTTGTTTGTCGCTTATGCTGCTAAATTGATGGTGATTGGCTGATCGATTGTGGAATCAGTGATTGTTAATTCTTGTCTGACATCAGTTAAACCTATTGAAACAAATCTCACAAACCCTCATACAATGGCTGTTATAAATAATGAAAAACCCCAAACACAAAACGTCCAACAAATCCTTACAACCACAGTCTCTAACAGCAATGTTGAATTCCCATACCTCAAGGAGGATGAATATGAGATCTGGGCCATGAAGATGAAGTACTGGATCTCAAACAGTGACCATAGTCTCTGGAACATCATTCTGAATGGTAACAGCATGAAGCGAACTGGAAGAGATGAAAGAGGGAACAACATTATTCTTCCTCCTGTTACTACTGATGAACATATTGCAGTTCAGAGGGAGACTAAAGCAAGAACTTTGCTGCTTCAGTCTCTCCCAGTAGATCATATGGGTGACTTTCATCACCTGGATGATGCTAGGGAAATCTGGCGTGCTGTAAAAGCTAGATTTGGAGGGAATAATGAGTCTCAGAAGATAAGAAAGTCCATGCTGAAGCAGGAGTTCCAAGAGTTCAAAATTGCTGAGGAAAGAGGAACTGCTCAGGTGTATGGAATGCTTGCTGGAAGGGAGGCAGATGTGGCTAAGGAATTTGCTTTTATGGGAGTCACTCGTCAGGTACAACATTGTCCTTTTGATTGTCATATTAAGTATACTGCACTTAAGAGAGAATTTGATTATATAGAGCCTCAATATAAAGAACTGTTTATTAAAGATCAAGCCTATAGACACTCACTTAATACGTTAGAAAAACAAAAGGTTTGGTACCAACAAAATCAGTTAGCTTATGAGGAAAAGATAAGGGTTTTGGAGAGAGACTTAAAGTACACCACTAATGAGTTAAAACATGTTGAGAGAGAATATGATAAGGTAATTTTAGAGAAAAAGGATTTACAAGCTAAGTTAGAAAGTGAAGAGATCAAATGTGCTTCATATAAAGAATCAACTAGGCTTGTAGATATATTGAATGCTAGTTCTCAATATGTAAAGGCTAAGAGAGGTTTGGGGTGTCCTAAAACTGATGATTCTTCTGAGTCAAGAAGATTTGACCCTACCCCTAAGGAGCCAAATTACCAAATACCTGTAAAGTATGTAAAAGAAGGAGAGATGCATGCTGTCCCTCCTCTTATAAGAGGAGTGTTTAAACCTGTCCCTATCCACTCAAACCTTGACATAGACCTAAATGAATCATATATGTCCTATGGCAAAAAGTCCAGTTACTTGCCTAATCTTGATTGTGACTCTAATGATTTTGTCTCTTGTTCTAACAGTGACAAATCTTCAGAAATCAAGACAAAATGATTTTGCATCTTGTTATTCAAGTGTCAAGTTTACCACCACCAAGTCTGAAGATTTCTCCTCAGAAGTAGCTAATGATGAATCTCATTCAAAGACAGCTGCTTTTGAAGACAATTCTTCTGTTTTTGTTCAAAACAATGATGTTTCTAGTTTTGGTTCTGTTTCAAACAATGATATTTCTGATTTTACTTCTGTTAAGAATAATTTTGATTCATCTTGTGGTTTTGATAATTCTGGTTGCAATAAGAAATGTCATGTTAAGAATAAATCTTTTAGAAATAAGTCATGTTTTGTGTGTGGTAGTTATGCTCATCTTATCAAAGACTGTGACTTTTATGAGAAACAGATTAGTATGTGTGGTGGACAACAACAAACTAGGCCTATGTGGAACAATGTTAATGATATTCCCCCATTTGTTCCTCAAGCAGCAAGAATGAACTCTTTTCCTGCTGGCAAACCTGTTGCTGCTGGTAAGCCAGTTGCAGCTAGTAAACCTGTTGCTGCTAGTAAGCCTGTTGCTGCTGGTAAGCCAGTTGCAGCTGGTAAACCTATTGCTGCTGGTAAGCCTGTTGCTGCTGGTAAGCCAGTTCCATCTGGTAATCCCAATCCTGCTGGTTGGAAAAGAAAAGCTGCTAGACCTTTCTACAGACCTACAAGCACTTATTTTCAGAATGATTATAGGCCTGTGTATTATTATGACCCAATGCAAAGGGAGGGGGCAAGATGGGAAACTGCTGTTAAGTCCTCAGCAGGTTGTTCTTGGAGAATGGGGTTCAAGAACAATGGTGGATCTCATCAATCTCCATGGTTTAATTATTATTGATCCACAAGGCAGGCTCAAGTCAGTAATGGGTTGGGTCTCCCATGTATCTCATATTGTTGTATGTATTCTTTTGTTGTAGGATAATCCTCTTAGAAGTAAAGATGTAGGCATTGTTGACAGTGGATGTTCCAGGAGTATGACAGGAAACATTGAGAGACTGCATGATTTTGTACCCTTTAATGGAGGGACTGTGACATTTGGTGGAGGAGATGGCAAGATAACAGGGAAGGGAACTATTAGGACATCAAAGCTGGATTTTGAGAATGTCTTTTATGTGAAGGAACTCCATAACTTTAATTTGTTCTCTGTCTCACAAATTTGTGATAAGAAGAACAATGTTCTCTTCACTGAATCAGACTGTCTTGTGTTATCCAAAGATTTCAAGTTACCTGATGAGAGTCAGGTCGTACTTAAAGTTCCAAGAACGTTTAACCTTTACAGCTTTAATTTGAATGATGTCCATCCTGAGGGTGATTTGGCTTGCTTGGTGGCAAAAGCTTCTGTGGATAAATCTACCAAATGGCACAGGAGGATGGCACATGTGAACTTCAAGACCATCAACAAATTGGCCAAGAATGGATTGGTACATGGACTCCCTCTCAAGATCTTCACCAATGACCACAATTATGTTGCCTGCAACAAAGGAAAGCAACACAAAGCTTCATACAAGGCCATTACTGCTGTGAGCACCATCACAGAGCCTCTTCAGCTACTACATATGGATCTCTTTGGTCCTACTTCCATCAGAAGTATTGACCATAAATACTACTGTCTGGTGATTACAGATGACTTTAGCAGGTTTTCTTGGACTTTCTTTTTAGGTACTAAAGATGAAACCTATCTTGTGATTAGGGACTTTATTTCCTTAATAGAAAACCAGCTAAATAAAAAGGTTAAGAGTATAAGGTGCGACAATGGAACAGAGTTTAAAAATTCTAACCTAATTGAACTCTGTGGGATTAAGGGGATTAAAAGGGATTATAGTAATGCTAGAACCCCACAACAAAATGGGGTTGCTGAGAGGAAAAATAGAACCCTTATAGAAGCAGCTAGATCAATGCTGGCTGACTCTAAGTTGCCTACTATGTTTTGGACTGAAGCTGTTTGCACTGCTTGTTATGTTCTGAATAGGGTATCTATTACTAGTCCCCACAACAAAACACCTTATGAGCTTTTGTCTGGGAAGGTTCCTAACATCAGTTATCTTAAACCTTTTGGATGTCATGTAACTATTTTGAATACTAGTGATCATGATGAACTCAAATAAGTACATTTTATTACCATCATTTATCCTATTTATTTGACTTGTTTTATTATATTATCTGTGAGAATTGATACGTTAATGTTTACTTTTGTAATTCTCAGGTAAAAACAAGTATTATGTGAAACTTGGCGATTTTGGACTAATTATGGAGCAAAACAAGCAAGAAGTTAAGAGTCTACTGAAATGTACAAGATCAAGATCATTCTGCTCCAGATACGCCGCATCTTACTTATTATATACGGCGCATCACTATCAAGATTTCACAAGCTACGATCCAAGACAGCAAGGACATGCGCCGCATCTAGAAATGGAGTTACGCCGCATCTTCTGGCGGTGTACGAATATTCCTGAATATATTAATCTTGGACCCCACGCGAAGTTAAGTCAATGCGCCGCATCTACTTATCCTATGCGCCGCATCTAGACCTCAGAAAGAAACTATAAATACCCCAAGACCAGACGAATTTCAAGAGCCCTAGTTCGACAATTTAGAAGACCGAACACCACAGAAACCCTAAGGCCGAATTCAGACGAAGTAGCTGCACAAGACACACCTTGAACGAAGATACAAGAGCTATAAGAAGGTCCTGCATGTATTCAATTCATTAAGTAGTTTTGTTTTATTGTATTAGTACACTTTAATTGGTCAAGATTGATGGGCTTGTGTTATGTTATCATTCACTTCAACTCCCCTTAAAATTGCTTTCCCATTAATTAAAGTTTATATGTTGATGTATTTGGTGACTTTTATTAGTGCATTGATAACCTCTGTGTCTAGCTGAGCATTGCTTGGGTCGCCATGCTCCTTCCTCACCTATTTATTAGATCGCCTATGCATTCTATCGTCTGTAGAAAAGTAGGAAGAAAGATAAATAGGATAGTCATAAGTAATCATTAAGGGTTTACTCGCCGATAAGATTAGAACCAACGAGAAAGGACTTAATCTCGGTGCGTTGCATCGAACTATACACTTCATATAAAACTAGCAATAAAACAAGTGACAAGCTACTTAACTATCAAGACAGGTCTTCTTATTGTCTCAAGTATTTATCTGTGTACGTGTGTGCTACTCGCTGATTCGTGCTTACTAGTTTAGTTTATATTTAATCATAACCAAACCGTGCCAGTCTCTCAGGCTGAAACCCCCTTGCGTTAGATTAGGTTGTATAGCTAACTTAAGATATTAAAATACTGATTAGGATAACTAGATAATACGTTCCACTCTTAGTGATCGACACTCTACTTACCATTATATTCATACTGACCGGGTACACTGCTCGTTAAAGTGTGTGTTATTGATAAGTCGGCTAAATATAAATTTAAAACTTGAATTCTGCTAAAACTACAACGACATATCGTGGATATAAAATTAGAGCAATACAAGCACACGCATCAAGTTTTTGGCGCCGCTGCCGGGGAGTGAATTGTTATTATCTGTTAATTTGATTAGTATTTTAATTAGGTTTTTCTTTTTAATTTTTATTCTAACCGCTAACCGTGTTGTGTATTAGGTTAATTGCATTCATTGTATTATTTGCATATTTTCTGTTTTTGTGTGTTTTTATTTTTGTTTATTTTCGTTTGTTTTTATTTTTGTTTTTATTTTATGTATTTTCTTGCATACTGCTATCGTTGTACTGAGCTAATTTAAACGATATGGCGCATCTATTTTCATAGATACGGCGTATTGCGTTTAATTTTTATAAAATACAACGCGTTTAATAAATTCGATACGACGCATCTTTCCCCAAGATACGGCGTATCTGTTTTTAATAAAAAAAAAATTAAACGATAACGCTATACGACGCATCTGCTTTAGCAGATACGGCGTATCTATTATTTTAATTAAAAACAGTTTTCAAATTATTAAACAGATACGACGCATCGATTTTTATCGATATGACGCATCTTCTGAATCAAAAAACATCTGGTATTTTGAAACATAATGAAAATACGGCGCATTAACTTTTGTTAATACGACGCATTTAATTTTAATTAAATATCGATTTTTGATAATTAAAATTGATACGACGCATTCTAGATTCTAAGCGGCGTATCTATTTTCTGAATTAAATTCTGATTAAATTTTAACGATTATAAGATATGGCGTACCAACTTTTTGGATACGACGCATCGTCTGCAGAAATCATTTATTCTTATATCCGTTTCTAAATTCATTAATTTCTCTTCTAGCGAACAAATCCTACTGACGATTTTACCTATGATGACTGGTTTTGCTATGGAAGACATGTCAGTGAACGGATATCTTGCTAAGGAACTCTTGCTTTCGGATTCATTCGAAGTGAAAGTTTTTGATGATGTCAACTTCAATGTGCTCATGAATGATGCCGATTTATTTTCTTGGGATACCCCTCTTGAAGCTACTTATAAGGAATTCAAACGCTTATGCAATATTGAAGATGGGATATTCTCTTATGATTTACTAATGAGCTACACTGAAGATGAATTGCTACTCTTATGGCCCATCATTGAATCTAAAGGATTGACTTGGACTACTATTGAAGAGAATGATGGAAAATTCCAAATTGAATACATGAACTCAAGCAATAAAAGCTGTGGTGGAGGCAATACCCAACCTATACAAATCTCTTACATGCCTTATTCCGAACAGTACTGGGGATTAAATGAGAACTATCTGGACGATGAAAGAATTTATGCTGTGTCAGAGTTACTATTTCATGGCAGGTAGGTAAGGTTGATGGACATCTCCCTCGAAGAATGGCTTGAACTTAAATACGGTAATCCTAAATTTGCTCCTGTGAATGAAATCAAACGGATTGTGACCTCCTGGTTGACATGGAGTTTTAGGGAACAATTTAATGAGTTCATGGAGATAAAGAGGAAAATGATTGGAAAAGCTTGCTTTGACGTTGACCACGATCCTAACAATGTTGATTTTTCAGATTGGTTGGCTAGTAAGTTCAATAACCATAAGAGCATGGATAGAGCTACTAAAGATGCGTTATGGGTATACTGGATGAGAGGGGAAGATGAAGAAGTAGAGAGCGACTATGGGTCGTCACTTAATGATTCAACAATCAATGAGGGCATTGAAGAATTATTCAGCATAGACATTGATCTGTTCAATTATGAGACACCTTTGTGCAAACAATTCAAAGAATTTAATTACCTTCTTCAAGTCATGATGATGTGCTAACTGGAGATCTACCAGGATTCAAAACTTATGATGATTTCAAAAACACCTGGTACTACGAATGGAATGACCAAATACCATGGGTTTGGGATAAACCATGGGAATTTGAGCACATTAATCACACTTGTACACCTTTTCTGTTTCAAGGATGGGAGTAGTGTATGGCCGACCTGTGATTATAAGAATGATGGAACCTGTAATGGGGGAAGTATAATTGGAATGAAACGGGTTGGAAACGATGTATACTTTGAAGACGATGACTAGTATGAAAAAGTTGAAGACTGCCCACGTAAAGCAGAGGCTTTGCAAGAGAGAGGTAGAATCAACTACTTAAAAGGACTTAAGGGAACATCGAACACTACTTTCTGGGAATGGGTGCATGAACAATTTGATGATTACACAAAGCTTAGTCGACGCTTACAATGGGAATTGGAAAGAGAGTGGGAGGCAATTCAAGATGATAATAACAATGAGTCATTAATTGATGAACTTGATGACTATTTGATTAAGGATCCTTATTTTAAGTTTGTTGATAAAGACGATGAAGAATTCAACAAAAGAAAATGTCAACTACTTGGGATCCCTTATAATAAGCCACCCATGATTATTTCTGAAAAATTTAAAGTCATTAAATACTCTTTGGGACCAGATGAGGAATATGTTGCGACGAAGACCAAGAGTTATACTAGATTAAGTCGAACGGAAGAAAATGTTGCGGAGCGATACGGGAACATCTTTCGGATGAAAGAAGAAGGATGTACCGTGACAAGAACAAAATAAGGAGCTGAACGTGAGTCTAACTTGAAGACTCTGGAATAAAGAAAAGTGCTGACCGGGAGACAACCCGGAAAATTTTTACTATTCTGTTCTGTGTCGAGTCAGTCAGGCCCGCAGAAGATACGGCGCATCTCAATCCCAAGATGCGACGCATCTCCTGCACTGGTCATATCTTACTTTATTTTCTGCATTTTTTATTTTCGACTTTAAAACTTTTTATCAGTTTATTTTAATGCGGCGCATCCCTGGTTAAGGATGCGACGCATCTTTTATTATGATTCATATTTATTCCAGGCTCGATACGGCGTATCTTCTTCCATAAGATATGGCGTATCGACTGACCTGATGATTTTCATTTTAATTTTTTCAGTTTTATTTTTACTAACTACTAATGTATTATGCAAGTTTGAACTTTCTTAACTCAGGTGTGTTTAAATCTTGATGGTATTATAGATTCCTGCATTTCCTGTGGATACATCAATTATGAAGCTTAAACGTTCTCATCCACAAGAAGTTGATTTTTGCTCTTATACTAATGGAGGATCATACCGAGCAAATCTCAGGGGAGTTTTTCTGTTCTAATTCTTTTATTTTCCAGTTTTTAACCTTTGATACAAACAACGAGGACGTTGTTTAACTTAAGTGGGGGGATTGGAGAATTAGAACACTTACTTGTCCTAAACTTTTTCAAAATATGCTTAAAATGTGCTTAATATATCAAAATTTAAAATTTTTAGCATGTTTTTGTGAAAGTCTAAATTACATAGCTGCACACATGACGTTATTTTCAAAAATTGTGAACTTTTCAAAAATTCACAAATCTATGAGTGTGCCGGTGACTTGTAAACTTTAGAACTTGGCTTGTATACTATTCGAGACCACCATAATAAGTATTATTGGAATGACTTGTCTAAATTGGTAAATTTCTAGGATTACACCCAAATAGCCTTTATATGTTATGTGATATTAGCTAACTACACTGGTTAGTTAACCCCCGTATAAACCCTTTGTTACTCTCATTTTTAGAGTAAGATACCCCTAGAAAAACACTCAGAGCCATTCCTTTCGTTTCTTACACCTTTGTTATAATGTTTCGTTACACCCTTACACCTTAGCCTACCCTGTAGATTAAAATCCGTGGTTGGTTAATTGCTTTAGGCAAAGTGTGTTTCCTTATATTACCTGTGTTCGCGTGCGTAATTCATTATCTTTGGTTAGGTTGGGAAATTGCACAATGCAATTGGAGTGAAAGTAAATATTGTATATCTTTGAGTTTATTTTTCGTGTGTTTACTACTTTCACTATTACCGTTATTTCTGAAAGTATGAAAAGTTTGGAAAAATTATCCGGAAAGGAAGTGATAGAAAAGTTGTGAAATTTTACACATTTATGTTTCAAGTTAAAAAAAAAAAAAAAAAAAAAAAAAAAAAAAAAAAAAAAAAAAAAAAAAATTGAAAAAATAGAAAAGAAAAAGAAAAAGAAAAAGTTGGATGTTTGTTTTAACCAACTTATGTAAAGTTTTGTATTAAGTGGTCGATATCACCACTATTTGTTGTATATTACATTTATGGATTGAATGGGAGTTGGACGTTATGGGAACGCCAATTAAGGTTATTCTTTGATTGAGATCTTGTTGAGTATAATTCGTGTCTACCTAAAGCGTGTGTTTCAAGTGTTAAAGCGTGAGTTATTCTATGATATGAGTCTTATTCATGGGATGGTTGGGATAGTGATTAACCACATTTAGGATTTTAATTTATCTGTTTTGTTTATTTTTCATTTTACACCAATTTGTATCCAAAATATTATCCATACCCTATATTATTCTTTATCCAAACCTTTGATTTATTGAGATTAGGGATTTGAGCAATCTTAAGTATCGTAGTCGTGGATTCGGCTATGTATTTATGATTTTGTCGCCCTTTTTGATATAATATTATTGGTGAAGATTACTTGGTCCTATCTTTAGCCTATTCGAGTTAAGGATTTGAGCAATTGTAAGTATCGTGTTCGTGGATTCGATCATGTATTTGTGATTTCGTCGCCTTTTCTGGAGTTTGAGATCGATAGAAGAGATTAAGGAAATGATAACCCTTAACCATCAAACCCTATTTACCGCTTTAGACTTGTTATTCCTTGGCTTTAGTGGGGGAGATGCGTATACTTGCCAAGCTTATGATAGAATATTCGTCACGACTGGACAGTTAAACGATTAGATTTGCTTTTATCAAATTATTTTATTTTACTTCTAATTCGTTAAGTGTTTGGTTGTGTGATTATGACAAAAATGAATACATGCTTAAATACAAAAATAAATCCTAATATCTTTTAGGATACATTTTCATAAGATTAATTCTAAGGTTTACTTGGGACAAGTAAAGTTCAAGTGGGGGGATATTTGATGAACTCAAATAAGTACATTTTATTACCATCATTTATCCTATTTATTTGACTTGTTTTATTATATTATCTGTGAGAATTGATACGTTAATGTTTACTTTTGTAATTCTCAGGTAAAAACAAGTATTATGTGAAACTTGGCGATTTTGGACTAATTATGGAGCAAAACAAGCAAGAAGTTAAGAGTCTACTGAAATGTACAAGATCAAGATCATTCTGCTCCAGATACGCCGCATCTTACTTATTATATACGGCGCATCACTATCAAGATTTCACAAGCTACGATCCAAGACAGCAAGGACATGCGCCGCATCTAGAAATGGAGTTACGCCGCATCTTCTGGCGGTGTACGAATATTCCTGAATATATTAATCTTGGACCCCACGCGAAGTTAAGTCAATGCGCCGCATCTACTTATCCTATGCGCCGCATCTAGACCTCAGAAAGAAACTATAAATACCCCAAGACCAGACGAATTTCAAGAGCCCTAGTTCGACAATTTAGAAGACCGAACACCACAGAAACCCTAAGGCCGAATTCAGACGAAGTAGCTGCACAAGACACACCTTGAACGAAGATACAAGAGCTGTAAGAAGGTCCTGCATGTATTCAATTCATTAAGTAGTTTTGTTTTATTGTATTAGTACACTTTAATTGGTCAGGATTGATGGGCTTGTGTTATGTTATCATTCACTTCAACTCCCCTTAAAATTGTTTCCCATTAATTAAAGTTTACATGTTGATGTCTTTGGTGACTTTTATTAGTGCATTGATAACCTCTGTGTCTAGCTGAGCATTGCTTGGGTCGCCATGCCCCTTCCTCGCCTATTTATTAGATCGCCTATGCATTCTATCGTCTGTAGAAAAGTAGGAAGAAAGATAAATAGGATAGTCATAAGTAATCATTAAGGGTTTACTCGCCGATAAGATTAGAACCAACGAGAAAGGACTTAATCTTGGTGCGTTGCATCGAACTATACACTTCATATAAAACTAGCAATAAAACAAGTGACAAGCTACTTAACTATCAGGACAGGTCTTCTTATTGTCTCAAGTATTTATCTGTGTGCGTGTGTGTTACTCGCTGATTCGTGGTTATTAGTTTAGTTTATATTTAATCATAACCAAACCATGCCAGTCTCTCAGGCTGAAACCCCCTTGCATTAGATTAGGTTGTATAGCTAACTTAAGATATTAAAATACTGATTAGGATAACTAGATAATACGTTCCACTCTCAGTGATCGACACTCTACTTACCATTATATTCATACTGACCGGGTACACTGCTCGTTAAAGTGTGTGTTATTGATAAGTTGGCTAAATATAAATTTAAAACTTGAATTCTGCTAAAACCACAATGACATATCGTGGATATAAAATTAGAGCAATACATGCACACGCATCAGATCACCTAGGAAAATTTGAAGGAAAGGCAGATGAGGGGTTTATTGTTGGTTATTCTGCTCATAGTAAGGCCTATAGGGTTTATAATTTGTCAGCTAAGAGAATAGAAGAGACACTCAATTTAAGATATCTTGAGGATAAACCTAATGTACAGGGTGCAGGTCATGAGTGGTACTTTGACCTTGATTATCTGACTGATAATTTAGGTTATGCAAGATTCAAAGCTAATCAATCTGTTGGTACACATGATTATGATACTAACAATGCAGGTACCTCAGATGATGATTCAGCCTCAGAGGGTGATGAACGACCCATTGTTGTTCCTTCTTTTCCCTCTAACCACTTTTCAGGTACTGAGCTCCAAGATTCTTCTGATAAGGCTGAAGATAATTCGAGTTTTGCTGAAGATCTTGCTAGGCTTCAAAGGCAAGAATATGATGCCAAGGAAGCTGCTAAAAACATTTGGTTTTGGATTCTCACAAGAAACAGAGGAGATCTTACAAAAAGCTTATGATGAAGCCCGCAGGAATCTGGATTCTGCTGGTGGTGTTCCGGTTCCTGCTGCTGCTACCAATTCTGCTGATAGCTCTTCTGTTCCTGCTGATGTCCCAATTCCTGCTGGTTCTTTGTCCACTTCTTCTGTTGATTCAATGGGTTTCAATGAACCGCCTACAAGGTACCCAAGTCCTTCGGACCTTGGGAATTCACTCTCTTCAGGATCAAAGTTGGAGGATCCTTATCATCAATCAAGCACAGGCATCTTCACTCACTCCTCATATGATGGTGAAATTAATCCCTCTATCTCTAATCAAGCCTTAACCTTTGATGTCAACCCCACTGCTACCAAGAGGATTAACATTGTTCATCCTCAATCTTTGATATTTGGAGATCCCAATTCACCTGTTCAGACAAGAAGCAAGTTGAAACAACCTGGTTTTGGACAGTCTGCATTTGTGAGTTATATTCAGGATCAGCTAAGGAGTAATCATACAGACTATCTTCATTGCCTCTATGCTTGTTTTCTGTCTCAAATAGAACCAAGCAGTGTAGCTCAAGCTCTTGATAACTCTGATTGGGTTGAGGCTATGCAAGAGGAAATGCAGCAGTTTCAAAATCAGAAAGTCTGTCAGTTAGTACCTTTGCCTGAAGGAAAGCATGCAGTTGGAACAAAATGGATTCTCAAGAATAAAAGGGATGCTAGGGTAATTGTGGTTCGAAACAAAGCACGGTTAGTTGCTCAAGGACATCGACAAGAGGAGGGTATTGACTATGATGAGGTGTTTGCACCAATAACAAGAGTTGAAGCTATTCGATTGTTTTTAGCTTTTGCATCATTCATGGGGTTTGTGGTTTATCAGATGGACATGAAGAGTGCACTTCTTTATGGTAGAATTGAAAAAGAGGTCTATGTTACTCAACCAAAGGGATTTGTGGACCCACAGAATCCTGATTTGGTTTACAAAGTAGTAAAAGCACTCTATGGCCTTCATCAGGCACCAAGGGCATGGTATGCCAGGTTGTCTACCTTTTTGCTAAAACATGGTTACAGAAGAGGGGCAATAGACAAGACACTCTTCATCAGGAAGAATTACAAAGATATCATTCTTGTTCAAGTTTATGTAGATGATATCATTTTTGGTTCCACTAATAAAGCTTGGTGTAGGGAATTTGAGGAATTGATGAAAAGTGAATTTGAGACGAGTGCTATGGGAGAAATGACATTTTTCTTGGGCTTACAGGTTAAGCAAAAGCCTGATGGAATTTTTATCAGCCAGGAGAAGTATGTGCAAGACATACTTAAGAAGTTTGACTTGGAAAGTGTGAAGACTGCAACTACACCATATGAAGCTCCAAAGCCTAAGTCCAATACTGAACCTGATGCTGCTATTAATGTTCACTTATACAGATCCATGATAGGTTCATTGATGTATTTGACAGCTTCTAGACCTAACATCATGTTTGCAGTCAGTGCTTGTTCCAGACATCAAGTTTCACCATTAACTTCACACTTGAATGCAGTCAAGAAGATCTTCAAATACCTAAAAGGACAACCTAAGTTGGGTCTTTGGTACCCAAGAGATTCTCCTTTTGTGTTGGAAGCTTATAGTGACAGTGACTATGCTGGTGCTAACTTTGATAGAAAATCTACTACTGGGGTTGTCAATTTTTGGGAAGAAGGTTGGTTTCTTGGCAATGCAAGAAGCAGACTATAGTGGCTACATCTTCTAGTGAGGCAGAGTATGTTGCTGCTGCTAGCTGCTGTGGACAGGTACTTTGGATGCAAAATCAGTTGTTAAACTATGGGTTCAACTTCATGAACACTAAAATCTTTATTGATAACCAAAGCACTATCTGCATTGTTAAGAACCCTATTTTTCACCAAACGACAAAGCACATAGAGATTCGGCACCATTTTATACGAGATGCTTATGAGAAGCATCTTATCCAAGTGCTTAAAATTCACACTGATGACAATGTGGCTGATTTGTTAACCAAGGCATTTGATTGACCAAGATTTAACCATTTGGTGGTCCATATTGGGATGCTTAATCCTTGAGTGCTGAGATTGAGGAGAGCTATAAATCTAAGGGGAGGCTTACTGTTGTATATTTTTCATTTTCTTTGTTTTCTTGTTTTTGATTTATTTTCTTTTATGTTTATTTTCTTTTCTTTATAGTTATAGTTAAAAATAAATAAATAAAATAAAAAATTAGCTTGTATACTAACCATTTGCAGGTACAGTGTTGGTTTTTAATCACACAACAAATGGTAATCAACTCACCATGTCTAACAGACAAGAAAGAGTTGACTCACCATGAGGGTACGGCTCTGGTGTGATAATCAAATCCGTTGATAGCTGTAATAGTTTGATCAAAACTATAGGGTTCTCAACTCGCCGATGTTTCATTAGTAAGAGTTGAATGGTGTTCAATTAGCCATGGATTTTATCCTTTTGGATTCCAAAGAATTGGCTAGCCCACAAGTGTATGGCTTGTGGTGAAGGCAGTGAAAAACTATATTTGGTAATCAGTTCACCAAAGGTTATCTTCAACCTAAGAATTGGCTAGTCCTGAGCAAACGGCTACAGGTAAAGACAACTCAAATCAGTTTACAGTTGATGATTTACTAAAAATCATATGGTTATCAATGTACCATGGTCTTACACACCTAAACATTGGCTACTCCAGTAGTGATGGCTATTGGTAAAGAGACATCAAATCCATTAATTTTCAATGATTCACCTCTCACAGGCGTTAACACACATGGATGTGATGAGCATAGTATGAAACTTAAAAGTTTTGGTGTACACATAGTCATGGTTGTTGCTGCTGGTTCCTTCTGTTGCTGCTGGATAATTGGACTTAAAGCTAAAGGTTACTTGTTGTTGCTGGTTTTTGTCTGGTTACTGCGGGTTACTTTATTGTTGCTGCTGCAGATCGAGTTCAATTCTCTACCTCTAGACTTCAAAGATCTATCAAGAAACTGGAAATTAACCTAGTCAAATTCCAGTTTAGGGGAGGATTGTTAGGAATTTTATAATTTATGTAATAGTTCATTGCTGCTGTTAGTATAAAGCGGTTCCTGCTGGTAGTATTAGTTGCTGCTGGTCATGGTTCCTGCTGGTAGTTTTGATTCATTTCTGCTGGCAGTGTTCACTGCTGCTGGTCATAGTGTATTTTTAGTATGTTTGTTAGATTTATTCTAGGAAGAGATTTGTGTATATCTCTTTACACGGTTTTGTTATGAGCTGTATTAGGGTTTCTTAGTCTATAAAAGAAACATGCAGCTAGGGTTTATGTACTATAACTTGAAAAACATTATCATTAGTGAATAAAAGATCCATAGAGGATCAACTGTTTATTAGTTATTCGTTCTTCTTTAACTCTTGTGTTTAGTTTTAAGTACAAGTTTATTGTTAAGAGATTCTCAAAGTAGTTTGCTTGTGTTTACATAAGTTTTCTACAAGTTCCACCAAGCTCAAAGATCAATCAAGGTGCACGATCCTACAGATGAAGAATGAGAGGAGAAATTTTGAGAAGCTAAAAAGGGAATTGTTTCTACTCAAGAAGGGGACTTAGCTATTGTCCTTATGCAACACGAAAAGATTGTTGGTCCAGCTAGAACCGCAAGAAGTGAACTATCCGACGCATGACTTGGAAGTGATTGGTAACAGGCATGAAGAAGCTCGAGAGCAAGACGGTGGAACATGATCTATGTTAGAAGACTTGAAGGAAGCGGTTTTGATTGAAGCACACTATTTGCTCTATTCATCTTAGTTGTACTATTATGTGTAGAGACTTGCAACAGAAATTTTGATGGAATGGTATGAAGACGATTGTAACTACATTAGTGGTGATGTGGTTGGCGTGTCAACAGGTTAAGATTCAGTATCAGCGTACAAGCGGTTTTCTTTAGTGTTGGATGTTCGTATGTAGAAGTGAGATTAAACTTTCAGGGATTTTGTAACGGAAATTCCACGCACATTTAGGAAGGACAACACGAATTGAGTTGTAGTGGACGGTTTAACTAGGTCGGCTCACTTGGAAGATTGGCAGTGATTTCTTTTGGCAGAGGATTATTCAAAACTACATGGCACACCTGCAGTGATTGTGTCAGAGATTTTTGTTTCAACATCACATTCCTAGGAAGAGCTACTGAAGGCTTGAGGGACCAGACTCGAGTTGGTAATGCTTTGCACCTCCAAACCGATGAATAAGCAGAACAACTATTCGAGCTTGGAAGATGTATTGAGCAGGATTTTGACAGAGCTGAAGAACACCTTTTGGGTTAAACTAGGTTAGGGAGCTGCTTATTGAAGGACCTGAGTAAATTCAATGACTAATCGATTAGTTATCATGTTGGAAGAGAAATACTGAAACTTTAGACCAGGAATTTGTGTGTTTCGTGCAACAATGTTGGGCGTTTTGGCGTATGAGGAAGATTTAGTTCACGAAACACATGGCCTTAGATTTATTCTGATCCGTGCAATTATTCTACCTATTCCATTAGACTTCTGATACGTTTTGACATTCTGATATATGCTTAGTTGATCGTCGATACGAATATGTTACCCACCTCTATATGAAACTCCTGAGATGTTTGGTAATTTCAATATGTGCTTCTCTGATTATTAGCCATTTCCTTCGTTCGTCCAGAATCTGGATAGAGTTGATGAAGTTTTATCGTTCATTACTACCTCCGTATTTGCCTCATGTTGTTGGGAACTCGTCTTAGATAATTAAAGTATTAACCATATTTTGTAATAGGTTGCTTAGGCCTTTAGGTTAGTTTTAAGCTACGGCCTGTGTAGAAGGCCCATAGGCCGTGGCCCAGTACTTATTTTCTTATATGGGCTGCGCCCCATCTTTATTTCTTTTCTATTTAGGGCCAAGCCCATTTCATGTTAAACACTATAAATACCCCTCCCATTGAAGGGAAGGGTTGTTGGTTAATTGATTATTAATTTTCATTATACTTGTGTTTAACCTAATCATTCTCTCTCTAAATATCTATCTAGTAACCGTGTGATAAGGAATTCTCCAAGTAAGGAATTCTCCTAGTAAGGAATTCTCCAAGTAAGGAATTCTCCAAGTAAGGATTTCTCCAAGTAAGGTTTTCGAGTTAGGAAATAATTTCTGTGAGTTAGTTTATTAAAATTCCGAGTTAGGAATTCTCCAAGTAAGGTTTCCGAGTTAGGAATTTTCGAGTAAGGATTGTTAAAAAAAATTTCGAGTAAGCAATTATTCTCCAAGTTAGGAATCCTTCAACTTAGAATCCTTCAACTTAGAAATCCTTCAACTTAGAAATTCCTTCAACTTAGAAATCCTTCCACTTAGAATCCTTCAACTTAGAAATCCTTCATGTAAGCAAAACTCGATAAAGGACTTAACTTCAAATGAAAGTAACTCTTGAACCATAACCAACAACAAACATAACTCCTATATCTTTGAAACGATCCAAGATCAACTTTATCACACACCAAAATTGAAATGGAATCAAGTTCAAAAGAGAGAGGTACGCAAGAACTATTAATGCATGAAAAAGAGAGAGAAACGAAAGAGAAATGCATGGCATGTTTAAGATTACTTCATTCACACCTTAGGTCCTCTCAAACAAAGACTTAGCAGGAACTCGTACCGAGAATGGACTTAAACGGGCATTTTCATCACTCTTTGGAGAAGACGTTGAGATGTTCACAGAAACGATGTTCCTCAATGTGGATCAACTGCAGAAGCAACTTGAAAAAGAAGAATTTCACGAGAATGGATCCACGGTCGCCTTTAGAGTGCTCAAGGAACAATTTCAGCAGTTCATCAATTCTTGCTTATCATCAGATTTTGACAGTGTCATGATAGGCAAGTATTTTTTGGAATACACTAGAATCGAGGTTAAAACTTTCAAAGACATACTTACCCAACAAATGGATTCAATTGAGAAGTCAATTGCTGAAAGAGTACTTCACAGATAAGAGTATGACAAAAGAGTGAATGAAAAGAAGTTGCAGATTCAAGAAGAGCAAGCTAATACAGTTAAAGCATTGGAAGCCAATTTGGTTGTTACAGAAAGCAGTGGGACAGAATCAGAAAAGCAGAAAGACAGCAGCAGATCAAGGAATGATACAGATGCTGATTGTGTAGATGTCAGACCCACATCTGACGCATAACCCATATTTGACAAAGAGCCAATGGATGAGGTACAACCAATAGTCAATTATTATATATCCGCTCATGATCACCAATAAACTGAACAACCTGAATTCATAAATGAAGGAGGGGTTGATCAGAATGTTGACCAACATCTTGTCAAACAACATTTGTCTGATCCATTAATTTAAAACATAACAAGTGTACCATCTAACCAAACTCTCGAGTTTGAAAATACTTCTCTCAAAAGGACCATTGCCCATTTTCAAAAAGATTTCTCAAAACTAGAGACACATTGCATCTCACTTGAACTTAAAATGCAAAACGAATCTCTAACTTCGGACAACAATGGTCAATTTTTGAATGAACAAAGTAAACGTGTGGATACATTAGTTAAGGAAAATGAGTTGTTGAAAGATCAAATTCAAGCAAAGGGGTTTGATGTTTGCACATACTAAGTTTGCAAAACCATCAATCTTGGGGAAACCAGCTCTACAGCCTATCAGAAAACAATCAGTGGTTAGACAACCAGCTGCATTTAAATCTGAACGACCTAAATTTTCAAAATCTCGGTTTGCCTCCCAAGTTGTTGAGAAAAATGTTTTGACGAAACCAGTCACTCCACATTCTTGGCCTAAGGAAAATGCATCTGTTTCTACAAAACCTCAACACGTGATTATACCTGGCCCATCTAGGATTAGTTCAAAAACAGTGTCTAAACCGAGCATTAAAAGTAAAGAGTCTTATGGCATAAATGACATCAATAAGAACTATGATCTAGAAAAGGCTAGGAAAAAGGCACTACTTCAAAAGGACGGAATTCTAGGTTCAAAACCATGTGTGATGCCTTCCACTGCATTACAAAACACTACTAGTAGTAGCAAACCAAGACCTAGGAGCTCTCTACAAACAAATAGGAATTGGTTAGCATCTAAGAGTAGTTGCGTAAACAATCATGATGTCTGTGTTTCAAAATATTTCCAAGAAGAGAATTCACGTGCAAAGGCACAATCAACTATGACAAGTAAACCAAAGAAACCCGTTAAACCAAGATTCGGAAACCTAATAAGTGGATCAATATAGGACGTAGGTTTTCTCAACCAAGTAATGCTCCCATATCCCATTCCACTAAAAAGAAAACATCTCCCAGATCTAACCTTAGGTGGGTACCCACGGGTAGAATTTTCAAAACGATTGGTCTCAGGTGGATTCCTACAGGAAAGATTTTAGGCATTTGCACCAAAATGAACGTGAATTCCACAACATCTATCCCTGAGGCTAGAAAAAATACCATAGAAATCATGTGCTCGGGTATCAAGAAGATAATTGACAAAACAACTTTATGCTTCTAACATCTGGAACCCAGTTTCTCTAGGGGATCCATGTTCTCTGTTTGTCTCTTATTTCCTTTCAGATATAACAGCAATGGCTTCTGAGGAAAACAGCTTAGGACCCTATTCTATTCGTCTGAACTTTCCAGATCAATCAGCTACACCACTCTCCCTCAACCGCAAGGACTTGGAAGACTTGTTTGCTCCATTGTTCGATGATTCGCTTATGAGTCGTGCTTCTGAGGTTTCCACCAGTTCCGCTACACACAATGTTCAGGTACAAGCACCTGTTACTCAAGCAACTACTTCTACGATAGTTGCTGCAGACGAACCTCAAGCAGAACCCTCAACATCCATCGATCAAACAAAGTCTACCAATGAGACTGCAGCTGACGATCCTCTCTCACCTTCTGAAGTACCCACACCCACAAACTTTGACGAAAATGCCCTATTCAATCCATTTGCTCCGGCTCCCACCATTCCAGACACTACCGAGTCCTCAACGAGCAACTTGGATCCGTCAAACATGAATCAAAATTTCCAACATTACCCTTCAACCCACAAGTGGACTAAGGATCACCCTTTAGTGAACGTGATTGGTAATCCAGACAATCCGATCATGACACGCAAGAAACTCCAAACAGATGGTGAAACCTGCATTTATGCTCTCACCGTTTGTTAGACAGAATCAAAAAACATTAAAGAAGCTCACCTATGACAATTGGATTGAGTCAATGCAAGAAGAATTAGATCAATTCAAGCGTCTGGAAGTTTGGGAATTGGTAGAAAGACCAACTGGAGTTTACGTTGTACGCCTGAAATGGATCTGGAAGAATAAGTTGGATGCAGATGGCACAGTTATTCGTATTTGATGAGGCGAAAAGTGTACCACTTTTCGGGGGTAATTTAAGCCCTAAATCGTATTTATTTGATCAAATATTTCCCTAAATCGTTCCTTTTGTCATTTTAGGTACTTTGGAGATGAAATTTGGAAAAGGAAGCATTTTGGACGTTTTTAGAGCATAAAAGTGAAGAAAAACGACAAAGTCTCTAAATCTGCTGGAATAGTACCTGTGACGGCGTCAAGCCCCAGTGTGACGTCGTCAATCCTTGATAAGCCAGAGAGGATTTTGGAAGATTAAAGGGGGACGGCGTCAAGAAGGCCATCAAGAAACCCTAACCGCGGCGAAGTGACGGCGTCAGGACTCAACCTGACGACGTCAAAAGCCATTAAGTGACGACGTCAGAATGACAACTTGCACAAGAAGAAACCCTAGTAAAACCGTCACATGCTGATCAAGACAATCACAACTTACGCGCGGAGTAGCTGTCATTGTTTTGGCCATAAAATCTTCATACGAACTCGGATTTGGGTGATTCAAAAGGCCACGCGAAGAGGACGAAAAGATCTACAATTTGGTGAAAATGAGAAGTTGACGCCGTCACTTGTACGAGCTGACGCCGTCAAGCCTTGCCGACAGAAATATTGCCTATAAATACAACATCATAACTTCACTTTTTGTAAGCCCTAAACCCTAAGTCCGATTCTAGGGTTTAGGTAGGTGTTTTTCCAGCAACTTAGAAGGTCTTAATCACTCCATAAACATCTTGTAATGGTGTGTTGATTCTATCTTAATTATGTCTTCCATTATTATTGTTGCTTGTTCTTCATTGATTATGTTTTACTAAATCACCTAGTGTTTACCTATGATTGTGTGAAACTTGTGTATAACTAATTAGATCTTATTGATTTCTTGTTGATGTGTGTGTCCATCTCCATCAATTAGGGCATGACAACTTCAATAGATCTAATTGGTTTAGCTTATAATTCTTGTTTCCTATTGTCTCTTGTATGATTGGATGATATCGATGTTAGGCTTAAGAAAACTGGCTAACCTCCTATACGGTAACTTGCTTGAACGTCTTAAGAAACATGAACCAAGGTGTACTAAGGTTAATTGGTTGTATTTAATGCATAAGCGAATTCTAGTGATCCCATGTTAGGAGCTTCTTAGCCGGCTCGACATAGGAGTGAAGTAGGAGCTTATAGAGTTGGGGAAGATCGTACACACCCCCACAATTGGTATTAAGGAATACAACCCATCAATTAAAACAAGGTGTGACAATTCAATAGGTAGAATTGGATAGCTAGCAAGGAGTAACATATCATAGGTAGACATGCTTCACTTCCCTTGTAGAACCCTAGTTTACTTTCCTGCACATTAGTTTAATTAGTAGCTTTTGGGTTAGTTGATTAGCAACTAATTCCGCCCACTCCTTCAAACCAGAGATTTTACTTGCTTTTCATAAAATATAAAAATACAAAAAGAATCATCCCTCACCTCTAGACCTAGTAGATAAATTTCAATCCTAACGAACACTATTCTTTGAGTTGAACGATCAATCCCCCGGTACTTGCCACTTTACTATACTACAACGGTCAGGTACACTGCCTGGTGGGGATTGCAATCCTCTTGAGATCCCTTGAGAGGTAAAACCTACTGCGAGGGCGCAATCCCACGCATCAAGTTTTTGGCGCCGCAGCCCGGGGAGTAGTTATTGCTTAGGTTGAAATTTATTTTTATTAGGTCTACTCACAAGATTCCTATCAAGTGAGATTTTTCTTTCTATTTTTGTAGCTTTCTCGTAGTCTATCTTTTCTTTGTGATTTTGTTTTTAATTTGCTTCAAATGGACTTTTCACTTAGACTTCTAAGATTGCAAGATATGGTTGAGTGGCTAGAACACCAAGAAGTTCAAAATACCTCATTTAGAGACACTTATGAATCATATGAGCCTTCACCTAGGATAGATTCTTATGAACAACCTCCATGTTTAGGATCTTGTTTTAGTGAGGCTAATAGGAAAAGCGACCTAGTTTGCCAAGGAATTATGGATAGAGCCGTATCAATAAACCATAAGTTGGATGAAGCACTAGGTTTGTTATTATCACTACCTAAGAAAACAATTGATGAGGATATAGGTGATCTTGACACGTGGAATGATGAGGTAAACACCATAAGCCCAAAAAATACTCAACCATCATTTGAGGCACCCACACCGCCCGTGACTTACCCGGAAGAAGTAGAAGAGACTTTAGGAATCCCGATGGAGGTAGAACCCTTGGACCAAGCACAACTAGAGGATATAGGTTTGAACACTTTTAGTGATGACCTTACTCTTAGTTCTAGGGAATTTCCTAGTGTTGATGAGCCGGAACCTCAACCTTTACACAACTTTTCATCCTTAGATTTACATCTAGGAGACAAAAGAGGAACCGACCCACCCATAAACCAATATTATCCGGGTAGTTTTAGGATGAAGGAAGCCATTCACTCACCCCCTTCACCTCACGTGGCATATTTCCACCCTAAGGGTGTGTATCGCTACTTCCATCCGCACTTAATCCTAAGTGTAGGGAAAACCTCCCCTATTTCCGTTAAATAAGGGTAGAGTCAGGCTCGTGACTCGAACAAAAACAAGCGCTTCTTGGGAGGCAACCCAAGCTTTATTTGTTTGTTTGTTTGTTTGATTTTATTTGTTTCCGTATGCAAGTTTAATTGTTATTGTTTGTGCTCATGTTTCAAAGTAAATTGTGAAAATGCTTTATTTTGTTTTTAACTTCGTCTTAACTACATATAAAGGTATTTTGCAAAAGATAAGTGTAAGGGAATCCAAATTTGTTTACAAGAACAAGATTGAACATGAATCACAACAATATTAAATGAGCATGCATACTAGTAATTGTTAGAGTCAAATGCTTGTATCGAGTCATAATGAATATTTTGCAGGATTTCCAGGAAGTGAGGCATAAGTTTTTCCAGAAATTTTCCGGAAACTAACCATAAAATTTCTGCAGGTCACTTCTGACGGCGTCAAGTGTAAAATTCTGGAAATTTTGCAAGTTTTGTTTTTCTACCGGAGTCATAAAGTTTTTGTTAAATCTTTAGTTTTATAAACTCCAGGAAATCTGCAAATATTCATTCTACAAGCATTATATCCTTAATCGTTTTGTTTTTATTTCTAAGTCTGGAATTACATCTAGTTGTGAGTTTTCTTTGTTCAGGTTGATGCTTTGGGTTTTTTGTGTTTGTTTTCTCAGGTTTAACAGGTTATATTGGACAAGAAGATAAGTTTATATTTCGGAAGGGAAGCTTTCAACGTTCATTTTCTTGGAGGAGGATTTAACCATGTTACCGGATTATCCACATCGAACGAATCAGGGGAGTATTTGTTTTCATTCTTTTACCTTATTTACTTTTACATCCTTTGAATGAACATTGGGGACAATGTTCAGCTTAAGTGTAAGGGGAGGGTAAATGATGATACCTTAGAGAATACAATTGCACTTGATTTTTGTTTGTTTGATGGTAGATGTGTAATAAAACTGAGATAAATACTTGTTAGGGCAATTTTAGTGCCAAATTTAAATTTTTTTACAACATTTAGGAGTGAAACTTTGGTCTTAATGAGCGTCTCATGGATAGGAAGTTATATGATTAGCACAAAACCGTACCACTAAAAAATTTTCCACCCCCAAATATGTGAGGTTCGCCCCTAGAATTGGTAGGAAAAGCATTTATGCTATGATGTGTGTACCGGTAGCACTTAGATTCTAGAACTTGCGTTAGGACCATTCCGAGGCCACAAGTGAGACTACATTCGTGTAGTTAGATTTACTACATGATAAGAGGCATTAGGATTAACCCATTGTTTTACACCTATGTTTTTGTTATAATTACATTGGCTACATTGGTCAAGTAATTCTCCCACACCCTTTGCGTTGTACTCATTTTTAGTACACGATACCCCTAGTACACCCCTCAGAGCCTATCTTTTTGTTTCTAACTTTTAGCATTTTACTTAAAGTAAGAATTTGTTTACACCCCACTTAAATGTACACCCAAATCGCCTTAGCCTACCTTGTATGCACTCATTTTTAGTGCATTATTGTGACAACATTTGTTTAAACCCCAAGTTAATTATCTAATTGATTACATGGTTGCTAAGTCGAGTCATATCCTTGTACATATTGTTTTGGGACGATTGGGACTCATGGGTAAAGTACTAGTGTAATGGAGTAATGGGGAAGAACAACATTATTACCCCCATATGTGCTAAATATTTTAAAAGTACTCCAAGTGTTTCGATTATCTTAATTCGAGTCATTAGAATAGTTAATTGTAAAGTTATGTAAAAGTTCAAGTGTAAGGGGGATACAACCCCCCTACGATGTATTATTTTGGATGGTAGGGCAAGAGTGTATGCACAAAAAAAAAAAAAAAAAAAAAAAAAAAAAAAAAAAAAAAAGTTGAAAAAAACATACGGACTACCATCCCGTTTCATTTTATGTTTATTTTATCTTTTTGTTATTTTTTATTTTTTTCATTAGCTTAAGTCGAGTCTAGTCTTGGCTTAGCAACGCCATATTGTACATGTAATTAATCAAGATCTTTAACTCGCCACCAGTAAAATATCCTTTATCCAACAAAACCGTGTTTATCATATCCCTACACCTCACGTTATAACCCATGTAAAAGCCCTCTTTGATAGTTTATCTTAGGTGCTTACGCCTAGTGGAGGAGGTTTTTGATCCTTTCCCAAGCCTATGGTAATCTATTTGCTATGACAGGTAGTGAGAGATATTATTCATTTTCATTTATGAGATATACTTTTATGACACCTGAGAGATGTGAGTATCTAAACACTACTTGTGAGGTGCTAGTTTGTAATCTCCGTGCTTATTATGATTAAAGTGGAACGACTATTTGTTGTAATTACTTTTATATTAGCGTTAAATGACCCCTAACTTGTATTTTGATTAGAATAAAAGCGCATTTGCTTGAGGACAAGCAAATCTCAAGTGTAAGGGTATTTGATGAGGCAAAAAGTGTACCGCTTTTCGGGGGTCATTTAAGCCCTAAATCGTATTTATTTGATCAAATATTGCCCTAAATCGTTCCTTTTGTCATTTTAGGTACTTTGGAGATGAAATTTGGAAAAGGAGCATTTTGGACGTTTTTAGAGCATAAAAGTGAAGAAAACGACAAAGTCTCTAAATCTGCTGGAATAGTACCTGTGACGGCGTCAAGCCCCAGTGTGACGCCGTCAATCCTTGATAAGCCAGAGAGGATTTTGGAAGATTAAAGGGGGACGGCGTCAAGAAGGCCATCAAGAAACCCTAACCGCGGCGAAGTGACGGCGTCAGGACTCAACCTGACGACGTCAAAAGCCATTGAGTGACGACGTTAGAATGACAACTTGCACAAGAAGAAACCCTAGTAAAACCGTCACATGCTGATCAAGACAATCACAACTTACGCGCGGAGTAGCTGTCACTGTTTTTGCCATAAAATCTTCATACGAACTCGGATTTGGGTGATTCAAAAGGCCACGCGAAGAGGACGAAAAGATCTACAATTTGGTGAAAATGAGAAGTTGACGCCGTCACTTGTACGAGCTGACGCCGTCAAGCCTTGCCGACAGAAATATTGCCTATAAATACAACATCATAACTTCACTTTTTGTAAGCCCTAAACCCTAAGTCCGATTCTAGGGTTTAGGTAGGTGTTTTTCCAGCAACTTAGAAGGTCTTAATCACTCCATAAACATCTTGTAATGGTGTGTTGATTCTATCTTAATTATGTCTTCCATTATTATTGTTGCTTGTTCTTCATTGATTATGTTTTACTAAATCACCTAGTGTTTACCTATGATTGTGTGAAACTTGTGTATAACTAATTAGATCTTATTGATTTCTTGTTGATGTGTGTGTCCATCTCCATCAATTAGGGCGTGACAACTTCAATAGATCTAATTGGTTTAGCTTATAATTCTTGTTTCCTATTGTCTCTTGTATGATTGGATGATATCGATGTTAGGCTTAAGAAAACTGGCTAACCTCCTATACGGTAACTTGCTTGAACGTCTTAAGAAACATGAACCAAGGTGTACTAAGGTTAATTGGTTGTATTTAATGCATAAGCGAATTCTAGTGATCCCATGTTAGGAGCTTCTTAGCCGGCTCGACATAGGAGTGAAGTAGGAGCTTATAGAGTTGGGGAAGATCGTACACACCCCCACGATTGGTATTAAGGAATACAACCCGTCAATTAAAACAAGGTGTGACAATTCAATAGGTAGAATTGGATAGCTAGCAAGGAGTAACATATCATAGGTAGACATGCTTCACTTCCCTTGTAGAACCCTAGTTTACTTTCCTACACATTAGTTTAATTAGTAGCTTTTGGGTTAGTTGATTAGCAACTAATTCCGCCCACTCCTTCAAACCAGAGATTTTACTTGCTTTTCATAAAATATAAAAATACAAAAAGAATCATCCCTCACCTCTAGACCTAGTAGATAAATTTCAATCCTAACGAACACTATTCTTTGAGTTGAACAATCAATCCCCCGGTACTTGCCACTTTACTATACTACAACGGTCAGGTACACTGCCTGGTGGGGATTGCAAGCCTCTTGAGATCCCTTGAGAGGTAAAACCTACTGCGAGGGCGCAATCCTACGCATCAGTATTAAATCTAGTTTGGTTGCAAAAGGATTTAGTCAAGAAGAGGGTATCGACTTTGAGGAATCTTTCGCACCCATGGCAAGACTTGAAGCCGTTCGATTGTTTCTGGCCTATGCAGCTCACAAGAATATCACCGTATATCAAATGGAAGTGAAGACGACGTTTCTCAATGGACAACTCCGTGAAGAAGTCTATGCCTCACAACCACAGGGCTTCGTGGATCCACAGGGCTTCGTGTACAAGCTCAAGAAAGCCCTCTATGGCCTTAAATAAGCCCCGAGGGCATGGTACGATAAATTATCTGCATTCCTAATTGCTGATCATTTCACAAAAGGTTCAAAACCACAGGGCTTCGTGGATCCACAAGGCTTCGTGTACAGGCTCAAGAAATCCCTCTAAGGCCTTAAACAAGCCCCGAGGGCATGATATGATAAATTATCTGCATTCCTAATTGCTAATCATTTCACAATAGGTTCTGTTGATCCAACACTGTTTATCCAAAAACACGGGACGGACATCTTAATTGTTCAAATATATGTGGACGATATCATTTTTGGTTCAACACATAAGAAATACTCAAATGCTTTTGCTAAATTAATGAAACAAAATTTTGAAATGTCCATGATGGGTGAACTACAGTTCTTCTTAGGGCTGCAAGTTTATCAATCACCCCATGGGAGTTTCTTAAATCAGTCCAAATATGCTCAAGAGATTTTGAAAAAGCATGGCATGTCAAGTAGTGATACGTACAATACACTGATGTCTGCATCATCCCCTAAGCTAGATGTTAACTTACATGGGACACCAACTGACCCTACCAAATACCGTAGTATGATTGGGTCCCTCATGTATCTAACAGCCAGCAGACCAGAAATTGTCTTTGCCAACTATCTTTGATCCCGCTATCAGTCTAGACCTACTGAACGACACCTCTCTGAGATTAAGAGAATCCTTTGATACATAAAGGGAACCATTCATTTGGGGATCTGGTATCCGAAGGATTTTGGCTTTGAACTAATTGCCTTTTTAGACGCTGATCATGCAGGATGCTTAGAACCAAGGAAAAGTACCTCTGGAGGAGTGCAATTCTTAGGTGACAAGCTTGTAACTTGGCAGTCAAAGAAGCAGGATTGTACATCACTGTCCTCTACTCAATCTGAATACGTCGCCATGTCAGCATGTTGTGCTCAAGTCATCTGGATGAGGTCACAGTTGATGGATTACGGATATGTGTTCAACAAGATTCCGATGTACTGCGACTCCAAGAGTGCCATTGCTATCTCGTGCAACACTGTTCAGCATTCAAAGTCCAAGCATATTGCTCTTCATTATCATTTCATCAAAGAGCACGTGGAATAGGGTACCATCGAACTATACTTTGTGGGTACAGAATACCAACTGGCGGACTTATTCACCAAAGCCTTGCCTCATGCGAGATTTGTGGGATTAGTTCACCAGATTGGTATGAGATGCTTGACTCCAGACGATTTAGCCAACTTTCTTAACCAAAGTTAAACGAGTCATACATCCACTATGGTATCATTGGTCTATATCTTTTGTCATTATTTCATCATTTGTTTAATATGCCAATGGCTTGTGTACACATAACAGTGCACAACCCATACCTGTAAAGAAAGGACCCTGAGGTACGCTTCAGTGCCTCAATCCTAATATAAGGAGCGAAAGCTTCTTACTTATGAGTAGAATTAAACCAGAATTTTTCTACGTTTTCAAAATTCTGCTCATAAGGACAAGTATTCCCTTGTCAAGGGGGAGTATTTGAAACTTAATCTTTGTTCTGAATACAAAAGTTCTTGAAATTTTCCCCGTAAACCTCAAAAAGAGCATATTTTAATCAAAAAGTTTCACAAAAACAACATTAGTATGCTATTTTTAAGGGGGAGAATACTGATATGATTAAAATATAGTAACTAAAAAGTTGATATCTCACAAGAGCTCGACTCAGAATTGACCCTCGAATTGACGATAGCAAAAGTCAGTAGTCTAAAAGACATGTCCGGGACGGGTAATAATTTCAAGCCAGCTTATCTGTTGATGTAAACGTGTCTCACAAAGGATATGTCTGAGTAGAATGTACCGATTTCGAGCGATTTTCCTTGAATATTATCTGGACGGGTAATAATTTCAAGGTAGTTCTACTAGTGATGTAAACGTGCCTCGCAACGATCATGTTCATTGAAAATCAAACAATTCAAAAAGTGCTAACTCTACCCTACATGTGCAAATTTACTTTAACTACTTATGAGCACATGTTAAGGGGGAGTATTTCTGAAAATCACAAAACTCTCAAAGTGTTAACTAAATATGTTTTCACAATCATAAACACTTTGAGAGATTTTTCAAAAAGTTTGGTTTATGGCAATAATAGGATAGTCATGGAGTTATAAGGTGACTAAGGTTAGGAAAAACCATCCTATGATCCGCCAGAGCCGGAGGGATCTACCCAAAGTCAATACCAATAGTTTAGAACTAGAAAGTCCTAGGTATGATGAAAAAAGGAGAAATGAAATGAAAGGAGAAAGAAGGGGTTGAAGAATGAAAAAGAAAAGTAAAGAAAATGGTGAAAAGAAATAGACCTCCATTTGTTCAACCTTAGGGTAGACACCGAGTTCAATACGTATGCTACTGTTTGTTACTTCGGTAACACCGGTATTGAATATTAAGATGTCATGGACCCAGTGACGCACTGCACTAAACCTTCTAGCCACTCAGGTGTCTCTCAAAAGACACTTGTTTCATTTCACACGGAGAACCCTTCATTATTTACCGACCTCTCACTCCGAGATGTGTTGATATTGAAAAGGAGGCAATCTGCTCCATGCCTCCAACGACCAAACAAATAAGCACTGAATCGAGTCTAGAGCCAAGAGATACAACAAAAGATCTCATAGGAACACTTAGCATACACTGGCTATTTAACAAAAGGAACATCAGTTGTAAATTATAAGAGTGTCCTTCGTAGATCTTAGCAATCTGCCGAGAACATTCATGAGAGAATTCACAATTTGTGTTTCTCAGTGATTGAATGGAAATCCTGCCAGGGTCAACATCAAACAGCCCTGACAGCAGGTTACTTCGGTAATCCGTAGTGGGTCAAGCTTAGTGTTAGTTCCAAAATGGTCTATAGTCGTGGGGTGATCTCCAGCGACTCACTGAATCGTGGGTGCACTTCGGTATGTCTGTGTAAGCTCTTTTGGGAGTATCCGATTCAGAACGGACTGGGTTTGAATTAGAGAAAGTCTTCACACTATGCTGTTGACGATCTCGAAGTCCGAACCTGTAAGTACCGGATGATTTATTGCTAACTGTTTACATGCAGCGAATCATAAAGACCGGAAGTTCTAAATCCACCATTTCATCATGCTCATATCCCGATGAGAAGTCTAAGCTCAAGCAGAACAACATTTCACAAGTCCAAGATCAATGTGAAGTCAGAAATACTTGATATCTAAAGAACAAAAGTCAGAAGATATATGAGCATGGTGGAAAAGACGCAAAGACACCAGTGTTAAAGAATGTTGGTGAAAGGCAGATTGTTATCTTACCGTATCACTTATTCAAAAATGAAGAACAAAGATCCTAATGACGTCAAAGCCAAAGAAGACAAGATGACGTCAAGCAACCTCGATGATTAATACTTAGGGGGAGATTGTTGGGAACTCGTATTAGATAATTAAAGTATTAATCATATTTTGTAATAGGTTGCTTAGGCCTTTAGGTTAGTTTTAAGCTAAGGCCTGTGTAGAAGGCCCATAGGCCGTGGCCCAGTACTTATTTTCCTATATGGGCTGCGCCCCATCTCTATTTCTTTTCTATCTAGGGCCAAGCCCATTTCATGTTAAACACTATAAATACCCCTCCCATTGAAGGGAAGGGTTGTTGGTTAATAGATTATTCATTTTCACTATATTTGAGTTTAACCTACATCTCTCTCTCTCTCTCTCTCTCTCTCTCTCTCTCTCTCTCTCTTTTTCTTAATCTTTCAAGTAACCTCGTGTGATATTACTAAGCCCTAACACATGTGTTTCATGTATCTCTTAGTGAGATTACAAATATCATCTGTCATGTATATGCTCCGCATTCGTTCGATCGAGAATTCTTATGATTTGTCTGTTATTGAAGAGCCTAAGGCTATTTTGGAGCGTTAGGTTTGGGTCATGAGAAATTGAAGAATTATTCGTATATGTCATCCACACATCGTCTGTGATTCGATACATTTCCATCCGATCTCTCTACTCCAATTTCGAGGACGAAAATTTTCTTTTAGAGGGGAAGAGTTGTAAAACCTTAAATTTTCATTCATTTGAAATTCCCATTTTGCCCCTCAAAATTTTTGAAGTTATACGAGCATAAAATTAATTATACAATGACAAGTATATATATCTTAACCTAAGTTCAACCATATGTCATTCACACATTTTAAATTACTATATGTTATACATTTACCTAAGTCATACATAAAATAAATAGTTGTTACAAATAAAATAAAATATATATATATATATATATATATATATATATATATATATATATATATATATATATATATATATATATATACACACACACACACACTAGACTTCAAAGCCCGCCCATCGACTTGTAATTATTCTTTGAGTGCATTACTTTTTGAATAGCAAGATATATGTGTGCGTAGGTATTAGTTATCGGTAAACATAAAAGGCGAAGAATTGGAGTCAGAATAAATGTAGAAATAAAATTCAAATTTAGATATTAGATAGAGTAATATTTGGTTTTAAGATGAATATTATAGTTTGTAACATCCCTCTCCAATGGGCGGGCATGATTTGTGATTTTTCCTTAAACATATTAATTTCGAATAATGTGACATATGTATACGAAGGTTTTATTTGTGTGTAAATAATGTGTACGGAACTTACTATGAATCGGTAATTTATAAGCCCGCCTCGGGCGGGCATGTCTTATGATTATCGTTGGCATATTTTACTATAGCGAAAGAAGGGTCGTAAAAAATGGTTGAAAAGTGTACATGTTGAAAGAAAAGGTTGTACCCATATTGCTATTAAATTAATGAGAATACCAGAAGAAAGGAAGGGAATTACCTGTGCACTTAGATATGTCAACTGAATAACAGTTGATTTAGGTGCTTATCGGCTCATTGTGTCGTCCAAACACATCATGATTAATTGCTTATCAGCTTTTCGAAGGGTTAAAATTATAAAGGTTGTTTTCAAAAAACTTAACCAATACGGTGTTTGGGATTGTGTATTTTAAGTGCTAACAACTTAAAATTATGCTGATGTTATTACTATATAAGCGTTGTTTGAGATTGGTTATTTAACAGTGGGCATGACTTATAATTATCGTTGAAAAAAGTAAGTTAACAAAAAAAAATATAAATCTTTGTCAAATACGAACTTCTTACCATCATCATTTCCGGTATATTCAATAATCTGGTTAAGACATCCAGTATTTGCACTTCATTATGTCAAAGTATATAAGAAACTAATACAACTGGGAAGCAAAATACATGAAAAAAAGATAAGATGCATAATGGAAACACGCATTACTTGTGAAGCATCTCCTGTGATGCCAAAATAATCTGCGACAGGCTTTCGAACATCTTCATTGTCCATTTCCACATATACAAAGATAAGCTGCCCATAAACATATAACGTGGATTTATTAAACACACATCATGATCATCATAGAGTACAAACACAAATTGTGAAGCAAGTAAACAAAAATAACTGGATGGATACCTTCTCTTCCTCCTAAGATTGGTCATGGGATTCATTCACAACTTCAAACGGACAAGGTATATTGAAGAACACCATCCAGGAGTGGTTGTACTCTTTTCTATATTAGTACCTTCTACAAAATATAAATACAGGGACTCAATTCTAAAAACTAAATACTGGGGCGCAATTCTAAAAAATAAATACTGGTACTCATTTCTAAAAAATAAATACTGGGACTCAATTCTTGATACATAAAACACTTGCCTGCTTGAGGTACCCTTTTTAACCGCATATGATATCAGTAATTTCTTTCCAAATACTCACACAAACTACCCGAGCTTTGTCACGCACAGCCCAAACAACCTGAGCTTTTCCAAATACTAACACAAAGTATTTGATATTGTAACATGTCAAGTCTCCCGTGGTTCAAGCCCAACAATTTCTTTAACCACCTGAACTTTGTCAGCACACAATAATAATATATTATTTATAATAAGAATGTTAATGCCCCTTTACATTAGTCGATCAAGACCAGACTTTTTTTTCCTCTTTTATAACCATTCGAGCGCCAACAAATTCACATACCTTGAGGTCTTTGGTACCGGTGGCCATCATCGTTTGGAGATTTAGTGGTACTTTTATCCGACAGTTTCCTAACACCTATAGTAGCCACATATTTCAGTGGCTCATGATGACTCGCTAATGGTGATTATACGTATGCACAACTTGCTAAGTGAAGACAAAACCTCAATCAATATGTATGAACCTGTTGCAACGGGAATCGTCAAAATGACAAAAGTAATAGTAAATGAGGTGAGCTGTATAAAAGAAAGAAAACTGCCTACCCTGAGTTCCCACTCGCCATGAAAAAAACTCGGTCAATATGTATGAAGCCTGTCGCGACGGGAATCAGCAAAATGACAAATGTAATAATAAATGAGTTGAGCTATATAAAAAAAGAAATAAACACAGGTTAGCCCGAGCTCCCACATGCCTTAGGTCACTGTTGTTCTGTGAACACGTGGTACCCATTCCTCCATCCTTAGCAAAACCTGCGACAAATGGATAACTGAAGGTTACTACAAATCAAAGTGTGAAGCAATTCCCATATTTACTTACACCTAAGAACATAGATAACAACAGCGCTATTGCATAAACACTATTGCATGCATTATTTGTATAAAGCATATAGCATGTATTTCCTGAAAAGCAATGGAAGGAATTGATCACAAATTCTTTAAAGGTAAATAGATGTAGTTAACAATGTAACATCAAAACATAGGAAATATAGGATTTATCACAATATAAGTTACTGTTAGAGATTTTCAGATTTGTGGTTCATGGGTCATACTGGTTATAGGCAAGGTTTTTAGCTCTTTTTAGAAAATAGTACATCTTCATCATATGCTCTCACCTATAATAAAAGGTAACTCAGATCAAAGCAAATAAACCAATACCAGACTCAAAAGTCAAACTTATGCAAGCAAAGATGGGTTAATCACCATAACTGATATTCAATACCTCTATTATTGCTACATGGAAGCTTTTAGATTTATCTCTAGCGCCCGAGAATGCTTCATTCTCACAATAAAATGAACTTCGTGTATTTTTATTTATTAAAAAACAAATAATTTAAATTTTCTTTTATTTTATTTCTTTATTTTTAATTTTGTATTATACGAAGAATAAAGCTCGACTATGTGTGGTTATATTTCGTGTTTGTTGCATGCATTGGGTTTTGACATGAATCAAACTTTGTTTAGATATTACGCACGAAATTAGAAATTAAACCAAAATAACAATTGCAAGATAGGGAAAACTCACATATTACAACACCCACGAAAGACGCACATCAGTAGTTAGGAACTTAGGATATATCATCACATATATCATCACATTTACCCACTTGATTTCAAACCGCACGCGGGTGAAAGTTGGTGAATAGTATATATATGAACATTTGATTTCAACGTTACAAAATATATATTTTTACTATTTGCCACATTCTATTCATGACGAAGCCTTATGCAACATTTAGAAGGGAAGGAAATCAGCAAGCAATTGACTTATAATAATTTGGCACTCAAACACTGGTGGATCAATTACTATGGCTACACCAGGATCAGTACCAACCTGGCGCATGAAAAAAATATGCATTTTCACTCATTATCAAAGATAAGCAGCTTGATGGCTGCTAATTGATGTTTGGAATATTTTACTAAAGTCGCTTCTAAAGGGATTATTTTAGGCTTGCTTACTAAGAGTGCATCTTATAGGACCCTGTTTGGAATTGCTTACTAACGCTGCTTATATGGGATATTTAGAGGACAACTATCAGAACTACTACCGATATATAAAAAAAAAGAATTACGTCTATTTATCCCAAGAACTTTGGTCATACCACATGTTACGATAGCAGCATGCACCTCATATTGTGCTAATGCAGATATAGACAATCCTTTTTAGCGAAGTCAATACCTCTGAATGTTGTTGCCACTTTTTCCTGGTAATTTTGCAACAACGGCTGACCATCTGTCAAATATCATACAAAATTTTATTAACATAATTGAAACAATTTGCATATAAATTAAAGTAAACAAAAATCATGTGTTTAAAAGCGAAACGGGTCAAACGGGTTATGAATAGCCCAAAGTGTATTTTAAATGCACCATCACAAAGCAACTGTTGTATAGGTTATGTGATTACCTGGTACCCTGAGATGTAACGAAAACCCGATAGGAGATGATGAACTCAAATAAGTACATTTTATTACTATCATTTATCCTAATAATTTGACTTGTTTTACTATATTATGTATGAGGATTGATACTTAATTGTTTACTTTTGTAATTCTCAGGTAAAAACAAGCATTTGGTGAAACTTAGCGATTATGGACTAATAATGGAGCAAAACGTGCATAAAGTGGAAGTCTACTGACATGGACAAGATCAAGTCAATTCTGCTCCAGATGCGCCGCATCTCTATCAAGATATCACCAGATACGATCCAAGATACAAGAGGACATGCGCCGCATCCTAATCAAGAGTTACGCCGCATCTTCTGGCGGTGTACGAATATTCCTGAATATTATAATCTTGGACCCCACGCGAAGTTAAGTACATGCGCCGCATCTACTTAGTAGATGCGCCGCATCTTCCCTCAGACAGAAACTATAAATACCCCGTAGACCAGACGAATTTAAGAGTTCGAAACCCTAAAACCGAAGTTCGGACAGCAGAGCAAAAGGACGAATTCAGTCAAGGAGGCAGCACAAGACACACCCAAATCTAAGATACAAGAGCTGTAAGAAGGTGCTGCATGTATTTAATTCATTAAGTAGTTTTGTTTTATTGTTTTAGCAAACTTTAATTCATCAAGATTGGTGGCTTGTGTAATGTGGCAACGGAAAGATTGCGCTCCCTTAAAACTGCTTTCTCATTAATTAAAGTTTATATGTTGATGTCTTTGGTTACTACTTATTAGTGCATTGATAACCTCTGTGTTTATTAGTGGCTTGCGGGCATTTGACTGCGGGACAAGATGTGGCTCCCACGGTTGTTTCTAAATTGATCACTTAGGAATAACTTTTAGACATAAGTAATCATTAAGGGTTTACTCGCCGATAAGAATAGGACCAACGAGAAAGGGTTAACTACATACACTTCATATAAAGCTATCAATAAAACAAGTGACAATCTACTTAATTATAAGGACAGCCCTCTTATTGTCTCGAGTATCTATCTGTGTACGTGTGTGCTACTTGCTGATTCGTGCCTATTGGTTTATTTTATTATTTAATTGCAAACAAAACTGTGCCAGTCTCTCAGGCTGAAACCCCCTTGCGTTAGGATATTAAAATACTGATTAGAATAACTAGATAATACGTTCCACTCTTAGTGATCGACACTCTACTTACCATTATCTTCATACTGACCGGGTACACTGCTCGTTAAGTGTGTGTGTTATTGATAAGTCGGCTAAATATAAATTTAAAACTTGAGTAGGCATTAAAACTGCTAAACCGCAACGACACATCACGCGCATCAAGTTTTTGGCGCCGCTGCCGGGGAGTGAATTGTTATTATCTATTAATTTGATTAGTATTTTAATTAGGTTTTTCTTTTTATTAGATTAATTGCATCATTGTACTATTTTGCATATTTGTTGTATTGTGTGTTAATTGTTTTCTTTTATTTTTGTGTGTTTATTTTCGTTTGTGTGTTTAATTTTTGTTTTATTTTTTTTATTTTTCTGTTCTGCTATCGTTGTACTGTGCTAAATCAAACGATACGGCGCATCTGATCTCTCAGATACGGCGTATTGCGTTTAATTTTTTTTTAATACAACGCGTTTAATTAATTCGATACGACGCATCTTTTCCCCAAGATACGGCGTATCTGTTTTTAACAAGAAAATTTTTCTAAGCGATAAAGTAATACGACGCATCTGCTTTTGCAGATACGGCGTATCTGTTTTTGATAAAAATTTTTTCTAAAACATTAACGCCATACGACGCATCTTCTTTTGAAGATACGGCGTATCTATTATTTTAATTAAAAACAGTTTGCGAATTATTAAACAGATACGGCGTATCGATCTCTGTCGATACGGCGCATCTTACTGAATCAAAAATCTTTTATTTTTAAACGTAACGAAAATACGGCGCATTAACTTTCGTTAATACGACGCATTTAATTTTAATTAGATAAGTTGATTTTTGATTAATTAATTCGATACGGCGCATTCTTAAATTCTAAAGCGGCGTATCTATTTTCTGAATAAAGTCTGATTAAATTTTAACGATTATAAGATACGGCGTATCCAACTTTTTGGATACGGCGCATCGTCTGCAGATATCAGCTATTTTTATTCTTATATCCGTTTCTATATTCATTAATTTTCTTCTAGCGAACAAATCCTACTGATGCTTTTCGTGATTGTTTCAGAAGGATAATGGAAGGATACGGAGAACTAATTGACTTCGACTTCGAAGCCAATTTTATGAATGAAGTATTAGTGCATGAAAAAAACACCCGAACATCACGATGGGGATTACATTGAACTTAATGACCTTAATGGACCGTTGGAATCCAATGACCTGTTCATGGTTGATGCTGAATCTGAGTTAGAAGAAGGAGAAATTGTGGATTGTCCAAGAGTCAAGGTTATTACTACTAGAAATTACGATGAATTTGAGGGATATGATGGTTCTTGGGATTACGGTAGTAGGATCAACACCAATTGTGCTTACAATTTACAATTCCCGTGCATGATTGGGTACAAGTGTATTGACGCCAATTTCTTTCCTATTTTATCAATCAATGTCATGTCTAGAAGCTTTTACAATTCTATTATGAGAAATAAAAAGGAGTATAAAGGAAAGAATGTAGTTGGAGCCTTCATTAATGTCCCGATCTTCGTTGGACGCTTCACTATTGTTACTGAGTTCGTAGTTATTGAAGACATGAATGCCTATTGTGACAGCAATATGGGTGACGTGATTGTTGGAAAACCATTTTGTAGGGAGATCACTATTAATGCAAAACGATTTGAAGGAAAGATCACCTTTCAATGTGGAAGCGACGTTATCACTTATATGATGCCCCGAACTCACCCTGGATTTAAACATGCTACTAATAGGGTCTGCTACAAATTCTCTCCATTCCTTTTTATTAGTAATGATGACATGAAGAGAGGAATTGAGTACCCATATCAATTGATGGGAGGATTCTACAAAGGAGTTTTGAATTTGGGACCTGAATATATACGAGACGATTCGGTTGCTAGATGGATCCTACGTGGCCATGTTGGAATCAATGATCGATAATGAAGTGCTGAACGTGAGTCTAACTTGAAGACTCTGGAATAAAGACAAGTGCTTACCGGGAGACAACCCGGATTTATCTTTTATTATTCTGTTTTCTGTGTCGAGTCAGTCCAGGCCGCACGAAGATACGGCGCATCTCAATCCTGAGATGCGACGCATCCTCTGCAATGGTCATATCTTATTTTATTTTTCTGCATTTTTATTTTCGACTTTAAAACTATTTATCAGTTTATTTTAATGCGGCGCATCCCTGGTTAAGGATGCGGCGCATCTTTATTCTGATCCGTATTATTCCAGGCTCGATACGGCGTATCTTCTTCAATAATATACGGCGCATCGACTGACCTGATGATTTTCAGTTTTAATTTTTAAGTTTTATTTTTCCTAACTACTAATGTATTATGCAAGTTTGAACCTTTCTTATCTTAGGTGTGTTTTAAAGTGTTGGTGGTATTATAGTTTCTTGGATTTCCTGTGGATACATCAAGTATGAAGCTTTAACGTTCTAATCCACATGGAAGTTGATTTTTGCTCTTATACTAATGGAGGATCATACCGAGCAAATCTCAGGGGAGTTTTTCCGTTCTAATTCTTTTATTTTCCAGTTTTTAACCTTTTATACAAACAACGAGGACGTTGTTTAACTTAAGTGGGGGGATTGGAGAATTAGAACACTTAACACTTACTTGTCCTACTTTTTCAAAAATTATGCTTAAAATGTGCTTAATATATCAAACTTAAAATTTTTTTTAGCATGTTTTTGTTTAAGATCTAAGTTACATAACTGCACACATGACATTATTTTCAAAAATTGTGATTTTTCAAAATTCACAAATCTATGAGTGTGCCGGTGACTTGTAAACTTTAGAACTTGGCTTGTATACTATTCGAGACCACCATAATGAGTATTATTTATATAATTGGAATGACTTGTCTAACTTGGTAAAATTCTAGGATTACACCAAATAGCCTTTATATGTTATGTGTTATTGACTAACTACACTGGTTAGTTAACCCCCGTATAAAACCTTTTGTTACTCTCACTTTTAGAGTAAGATACCCCTAGAAAAACACTCAGAGCCATTCCTTTCGTTTCTTACACCTATGTTTAAAATGTTTCGTTACACCTTAAACCTTAGCCTACCCTGTAGATTAGAATCCGTGGTTGGTTAATTGCTATAGGCAAAGTGTGTTTCCTTACATTACCTGTGTTCGCGTGCGTAATTCATTATCTATGGTTAGGTCGGGAAATTGCACAATGCAATTGGAGTGAAAGTAAATATTGTATACCTTTGAGTTTATTTTTCGTGTGTTTACTACTTTCACTATTACCGTTATTTCTGAAAGTATGAAAAGTATGAAAAAAATTATCCGGAAAGAAAGTTGTAGTGATGTGGTGAAATTTTACACATCTATGTTTAAATTAAAAAAAAAAAAAAAAAAAAAAAAAAAAAAAAAAAAAAAAAAAAAAATCGAAAAAAAATAAGAAAAGAAAAAGAAAAAGAAAAAAAAGTTGGATGTTTATTTTAAGCCAACGATGTAGAGTTATGTAAGTGGTCGATATCACCACTATTTGTTGTATTATATCTATGGATTGAATGGGAATTGGCAGTTATGGGAATGCCAATTAAGGTTTATTCTTTGATTAAGATTTTGTTGAGTATAATTCGTGTCTACCTAAAGCGTGTGTTTCAAGTGTTAAAGCGTGAGTTATTCAATGATATGAGTCTTATTCATGGGATGGTTGGGATAGTGATTAACCACACTTAGGATTTTAATTTATTTGTTTTGTTTTGTTTATTTTTATTTTTTTACACCAATTTATATCCCAAATGTTATCCATACCCTGTATTGTTCTTTATCCAACCGAACCTTTGATTTATTGAGATTAGGGATTTGAGCAATCTTAAGTATCGTAGTCGTGGATTCGGCTATGTATTTATGATTTTGTCGCCCTTTTTGATATATTATTATTGGTGAAGTTTGGACCTATCTTTAGCCTATTCGAGTTAAGGATTTGAGCAATTGCAAGTATCGTGTTCGTGGATTCGATCATGTATTTGTGATTTTGTCGCCTTTTCTGGAATTTGAGATCGATAGTGTAAATAAGAATAATTAACCCTTTAGCCTAAAAACCCTTTTTACCGCTTTAGACTTGTTATTCCTTAGCTTTAGTGGTGGAGATGTGTATACTTGCCAAGCTTATGATAGAATATTCGTCGCGACTGGACAGTTAAACGATTAGATTTGCTTTTATCGACTTATTTTATTTTACTTCTAATTCGTTAAGTGTTTAGTTGTGTGATTATGAAATAAACGAATACATGCTTAAATATAAAAATAAATCCTAATACATCTTTTAGGATACATTTTCATAAATGAAATTCTAAGGTTTACTTGGGGACAAGTAAAGTTCAAGTGGGGGGATATTTGATGAACTCAAATAAGTACATTTTATTACTATCATTTATCCTAATAATTTGACTTGTTTTACTGTATTATGTATGAGGATTGATACTTAATTGTTTACTTTTGTAATTCTCAGGTAAAAACAAGCATTTGGTGAAACTTAGCGATTATGGACTAATAATGGAGCAAAACGTGCATAAAGTGGAAGTCTACTGACATGGACAAGATCAAGTCAATTCTGCTCCAGATGCGCCGCATCTCACTATCAACATGCGCCGCATCTCTATCAAGATATCACCAGATACGATCCAAGATACAAGAGGACATGCGCCGCATCCTAATCAAGAGTTACGCCGCATCTTCTGGCGGTGTACGAATATTCCTGAATATTATAATCTTGGACCCCACGCGAAGTTAAGTACAT
The DNA here is from genome assembly GCA_021014915.2 of Artemisia tridentata subsp. tridentata. Classification (NCBI taxonomy): domain Eukaryota; kingdom Viridiplantae; phylum Streptophyta; class Magnoliopsida; order Asterales; family Asteraceae; genus Artemisia; species Artemisia tridentata. Next base: position 341,328,202 of record CP139509.1, on the reverse strand, counting down.
GCGCCGCATCTACTTAGTAGATGCGCCGCATCTTCCCTCAGACAGAAACTATAAATACCCCGTAGACCAGACGAATTTAAGAGTTCGAAACCCTAAAACCGAAGTTCGGACAGCAGAGCAAAAGGACGAATTCAGTCAAGGAGGCAGCACAAGACACACCCAAATCTAAGATACAAGAGCTGTAAGAAGGTGCTGCATGTATTTAATTCATTAAGTAGTTTTGTTTTATTGTTTTAGCAAACTTTAATTCATCAAGATTGGTGGCTTGTGTAATGTGGCAACGGAAAGATTGCACTCCCTTAAAACTGCTTTCTCATTAATTAAAGTTTATATGTTGATGTCTTTGGTTACTACTTATTAGTGCATTGATAACCTCTGTGTTTATTAGTGGCTTGCGGGCATTTGACTGCGGGACAAGATGTGGCTCCCACGGTTGTTTCTAAATTGATCACTTAGGAATAACTTTTAGACATAAGTAATCATTAAGGGTTTACTCGCCGATAAGAATAGGACCAACGAGAAAGGGTTAACTACATACACTTCATATAAAGCTATCAATAAAACAAGTGACAATCTACTTAATTATAAGGACAGCCCTCTTATTGTCTCGAGTATCTATCTGTGTACGTGTGTGCTACTTGCTGATTCGTGCCTATTGGTTTATTTTATTATTTAATTGCAAACAAAACTGTGCCAGTCTCTCAGGCTGAAACCCCCTTGCGTTAGGATATTAAAATACTGATTAGAATAACTAGATAATACGTTCCACTCTTAGTGATCGACACTCTACTTACCATTATCTTCATACTGACCGGGTACACTGCTCGTTAAGTGTGTGTGTTATTGATAAGTCGGCTAAATATAAATTTAAAACTTGAGTAGGCATTAAAACTGCTAAACCGCAACGACACATCACGCGCATCAGGAGACTTGTATACCCCTTTAGCAGTTGCCTAACTAATAAAAACTATATCAGTTCCATAGGACGTCATTTACTTGAGGCATCTTTTATAGGTGCCAAAATGCCAATCCCAAACCTATTTATCCACTTTAAACTTTCTACATAAACCACAATACTAAAACAAAATCTGAAAAAGTTTAAACCTGACGAATTAGATTATACTCTTAGCTACATTTAATAGCCACCCAAAGTCTATATGTTCATAGCAAAACGCCTCCAAATCATTCTATTCAAAGAACTGATTTATTATCGTATCATATTATTGTATCTGAGATTCAGGAAAACACTAAAGTCTCGGGGGCTAATTCACCCCGCATAAACGACATAGCACATTTTGTAACACCCTAACCCGAAAAGGGTAGATACGTCACAATAATGGTTTCACATCAGAACAAACACAAGCATATGACATAAATAATACAATAGAATTTCAATGGTTACAATGGAAAATCTGAAACTACAAGGTTACAAATGAGAAATACAATAAATTACTAAGTCTAAATATAAGTTCTTATAGTCATCTCTAATCCAAAAATAGCTAGTAAGGTCTTCTAAGTCCAAGGTACTCTCCACTCATACCCAGCTTCCAAACTAAAACCTGCCGCAGGAAAAGAAATGCGGCTGAGCTACGAAAGCTCAGTGAACAGATATAAAGGTAACAAGCAGTAATAGGAAATTATGAAAAGTAAATGAAGTACGATCAATAAGAGTTAAGGCATAAGTAAAGGATAAGAGTAAAGAAAAAGGTTAGGAACAGTAATCCTCCACGAGCCAAGTCAAATCAAGTAAACAAGTATACATGTATACGGAGGGGTGACCTCGGTATACCAAGTATAATATAAGGGGATACCTCCAAGGGGTTGGAGTAGCTAACTCCCAAAAGGTGAAAGACGTGTATCGCACACACCCATCAGTCACCTAATATAACAAGTAATATAATCAAACAGGTCAAGTCAAGTCAAGTCAAATCAAATCTAGGATGCATCCATACGCCCCAGTAGACCACAATGTCTTCCTCTACGTAACAAGTCAAGTATCAAATCTGGGATGGGATAGGACATCACTCTCCTACCCTAGAGTCATGTCATCGGTGCATCAATGACATGGACATGAAACCCTCATGCCTAGTAGTGGCTCGTAGTCTCAAACTGTGGGTCAAGGGTCAAGTATCAAGTATCAAGTGGACCAAGTATCAAGTGTCAAGTATCAAGTGGACCACGTATCAAGTTTCAAATGTCAAGTATCAAGTGGTCCAAGTCAAATATCAAGTTTATGTCAAGGTTCAAGTCAAGGTTCAAGACAAGAGACCATAGCAAGGGTTCATAGCAAAGGTTCATATTAAGTGTTCATATCATGAAAGAAATCCTTTATTAATAGTTTTCATAAAAGTGATCTTTAAAAACAGTTTTCATAAAGAAGGTCTTTAAAAGTAGTTTTCATAAACTTTTAGTAAAATTACATTTAAAAGTGGTATCACATCGTGTTCAAATATCATTTTAAAATAGCGTTTCTCAAAACATTTTCATATATAATTAAGAAAGTTTTCACATCCAATTATAATATCAAATGAACCTTCAAGGTATCCAAGGATTTGAATATTCATGTCACAGGGTAACGAACGAATTATATCAAGTATCAAGGGATCATAGCAAGGTTCAATTTATCAAGGGAAACATAACAAGGTTCACAAAACAAGGTTCACAAATCAAGTTTAACGAATCAAGGTTCACAAATCAAGGGGAGCAAGATAAACAAGAGAGAGAGAGAGAGTTCATGAGAAACCTGTGAGAAGGTCAGAATATCTGTACCTTATACCGCAAGTGAAAACACATCAAGAAACATACAGATCGGAAACAAACTCCATCTTCAGCGAATCTACACGAATACATGGTCGTCTTATTATTAATACCTTATTTAATTCAGATTTCTCATTTTAATCGGCTTTCCATTTTTAGTAACTTTCTATTTATAGCAGGTTTCCTCAATTAGTAAGTTTCCATTTTTAAGAAGCATTCAAAGTTATCATTTAATAAGTTTGAAGTGACAATATTAATAGCTTAGGGTTCATAATAGTATTTATATAAAGTTAAGGTTATTATGGTAGGTTTACAAATTTTTAGGGTTTATTATGTAATTATGATAAGTTTAAGGACTATTATGCAATTATCATAAAATTAGGGTATAAGATGTAATTATTATAAAGTTACAGGTTTTTTACAAGTTAAGTCCTTTAGTATTAGAAAAATAACAATTTAAACCCCTTAGTTTTGGAAAATAAACAAATAACACCTTTTTAATATCTTTACACTTTAACAGATTTTTTGAATGCACTGGACCTGTTTTAAATAATTTATGAACCATATTAGAACTCCGAAATAAAATTCCCAAAAATTCCCAGAGAACCCTATATTTCCATAGTAATTTAACTATTTTTTCCAGATTTTATTAACTATTATAGGTACGACTGAAAAATCCATTTCCCTAACATGTTCCATAACTGGATCTGATGAAACACTCGAAAAGTAATTAATTCACTACTCCATCTAGAAAATTTATATAATTCTACAAAAATTCCAGTAACTAATAGACATATCAAATATTACCCAGTTCAAAGGACACCTTCTAATTCGACATGGTTTGAAAACGATAAATGAAAAACGCAGACTATTTTTCCAGACATACGAATTCGATTTGACACTTAATTTTCTAAATATCAAAAAGTGGTCTTCTAAGCCTCTAAAAATCACAAGGTTAATTTCTACAGAAAGCTCTTTCATTGAATTTAATTATAGACTCAAGAAAATCCCAAAAACAATTGGTTATCATCCAGATTCAATTAATTAAAGTCGGTCTAATTTCCTGATCAGCAAACTGGTTCATTAATTCATGTGATCTTTTAGGGTTTTTGGTTCGTTTAATTCCAAACGACCTTAGTATCGTGGATGGATCATTATAACCATTTTATAAAGATCATATATGATGTAAAGAGAGTCACAAAAATACCAATTAGCTTTTAGAATGATCGAATAAGGGTGGAGAATTTATAACTCTCGGCAAACATGAAAATCGAACAAAAACTGAAACCGAGTGAATCAAGCCTTCAAAAATCGAACTCCTATTTTTCTACACTTCTCCTAGCACCTAGGAACTCAGGAAAAATGATAAGAGGTCGTGGAAAATTATGGTGGCCGATTGGGAGTTTTTGTTTGTGTTTTAGGGTTTTTAGAATGTGTAAAAAGGAAACAAATGAGAAAAACCGTGTATTATGGGAGGAGAGGCATGGATTTCGGCCCAAAGTGATCAAGGAGGATCAATTTACTGATTGTGATTGATTTCCTTTAATTTCAATACTTATCTTAGTTTTTATTTGATTTTATTTTATTTAATAACATAAATAAATATATAGGTAATAGAATTTCGACATGTAAATGTTTAAGTGATGTGACAAATATTTTTAGGACCTTTAGGATGTTAAAATGTTCATGCAAAAAGTGTCATACTTCATATGTTGTTAATTTCCAAGAGTTTGGGTTTTATTTGATGTTTTATTTAATCATTAATTGAATTTTTAAGTTGCAAGGGTAATTTGGTAATTTTGCATGTTTTGAAATTTTGGGTATTACAACTTCTTCCCCTCTAAAAGAAAATTTTCGTCCTCGAAATTTGAAGTCGCAAAGTTATACGAAGTCGTAGCAAGTCGCAAAAGATCGTCACAAACGTTCTTACGCCCGGGGAGGTTCTTCCAAAAAGGATCTTCAGACCAAATAGTTTCTCATGACTCAATCAAAACATGGTGGATTCAATTTCCTCAGAAGGAGACAAAATAAGTCGATTCTGATCAAAAGGTTCTTGCAACATAAAATGGATAATAGGTGAATCTTCTGGAAAGCTCATATGGAAAACGAACAAGATTTCAAATAAAATTAACTGTATCAACAGTAGAGAGCTCTACAAGAGTTCAAGATTTATAACTGAGGTCAACAGAATGTAAAACGAGAGTCCAAACTCATCCAGATATCTAATGAACGAAGGCAGAGTATACGCATAGGTAGAATGAACCTAAAGTCTCACTAATCACGGATAATCCAACGGAGATCAAATTCTAAACTTCTTAGGTACTCCCCAAGATATCTTATGGCCACAATGAGTGCACGTTATATGGTGTAAGTATTATCACGTTGGCCAGATGTCATAATACTGGCATCATATAAATATGCCCTCATGATGGTCATACTTTATCCCAGGTCGTAAGCAAAACAACCTATCTTAATCCACCTAGTACTTCTACAGTCTCAGAGGTCAACAAAATCAAATGTCATAGTCAAGAGGGAAAACAAAACTACTCGCAAGAGTATCGGAATTCCAAATTGCCTAGCAGAATAAGGTACGCCGTCCACACGCATCAGATCTTCCACAATTCGCCAAAATTCCCCAAAACAAAGCCATCATCGAACATACGAAAAATAAACACGGAACTGAAATGCTTTTAGGGAACTTAAATCATTAGAGGATCTTATTACTATATAATGAAGCTTAAGTGAGTCAACGGAAGTGAAAGTTAGTCGTCAATAACTTCGGCCTTCACAGAATCAATTCTTCTAAACATAAAAGGTCTGTTTCAAAAATCCGTTCATTCAAAACATCCAATCTCTTCAAGTCCGGTTAATCTATCTTCGTTGTCCATCAATTTGGAAGTGAAACAAAATTGTGAACTTGTGTCTGGTTCATCAAGCCTCCTGCAGTTCTGCTTGGAATGTGATGGAGTAATGTGAGTTTCTGGCACGATCTTCAAATCCCTTCATCATCCAGTCTGCTCCCACTCTCAATTCATCTTAGTACAACCAAGATGAATAGGGAAGTAAGACTGCACGTCTTCATCAGCTCCAGGTTCGCCATCTTGACTAGATTTTCTTCTTCTGCATCGCCAACACTTCTGCCTTGTAAGGAATGTCTTCACTCTTCAGGGTAGCCACCGCTGTTGTCAACAAATATCAACCTACCAGAATGCACAAATGATCGTCAAATTTCTAAGAAGGTGCAAAAATGATTTTCATGCTCTTCCTCGTCTCCGAATGTACTATTAGGTCATACAATGACCATTTGCCCAAGTACTCACGAGAAAACATTATTTATCAAATTCACAAAACAGTCAGAGCTTTAGCTAATACTATTAGAGTCACTAACCGTCATAGCAGTCGTTACGAATACGGAAGGCGATTCCAAGAATAACCTCAATTCATACTTCCATCAAAAGGAAACTTCTTGCTCTGAAATTGAATAGATACATAGTCGTTTCTGGGTGGAGAAATAATGGTTCCTAACAGCAATACGGTTCAGCTTCCAGTAATCAATATATATCCCCTGTCACCATCCTTCTTTATCGCGAACGAAACTGAAACACGCCCAAAAGATACACTAAGCAAACTCACTTCCTGGTCTTCGGTTGCTGCTCTTCCCAGTTGCTCAATCAACTGGTATGATCCCGGACACATCTTCACTTGGTGACTAGACAATCTCTCGGTATCATGTCAAATCCTACTTCACACTCCGGTGGAAAAACTGGGTGGTTCAACCAGGAATCATATTCAGAAAACTCAGGGTGCCAAATAATTCTCAAGATAAGGTTCATTCATTGGTGTACGAAATGGGTTCTAGGAAAGCTTCATAATCGCGAAAGTAACACACGAGTCTCCAGAGTAATAGTGATAGCCAAGAGTTTAACAATCGGTAATCATGGTAGGGAGTTCCAGATTGTTTCAAACACCAAAGGTGAGACATAAGAGGATAGTTGTCAATATTTTGAATGCTCAAACAACCAATCCCTTATCAGAATAAAATCAAAGTTAACTATCTAAAGAAAGACAGATCAACATAGCAAATCTTATCGTTCAAAAGCGAGAGGGAAACATTCTTACACTTGTGGTTAAACACCACAAGACTTCTCATAGGGACAGAGATGGGTAAGACGAAATCAGATAGCGTCGGAAGATTCATAGATGCTTATCAAAACAAGAGACAAATCACAGAATGTATCAAGTACGTCATCGCCATGGAGATTCTCAGAATGCCCGAAGAGGCATCAAAATGATTAGCAAAAGGATCAGAGGTCAGAGTCGGAATCTGAAGATAAGGATCAAATAGTGTCAGGCAATTATTATGCAATTTTCAATGCCTTCAAGGTTTATTTAGGTCTCAAATCTTAGGTGGTGCAAAGCATAAGATTTCAATCTCCAAAAGTGATCTCAACAGGCTTTAACCAAAAGAAAGGAACGAATCAGAGTAATGCGGAAGCAATGCTACTTAAACCAATGCCTTAAAGTCTACCCATTCCTCACCGGTCAAAACTTAAGTTCTTATGAGGAAATCCTAAAGCAAGTTCTCAAGGTGTTCTCCTATGTTCTTACAGTGGAAGCCTAATGGTCCAAAACTCACAGGTCAAGGGTAAATGTATTACGAGTCGCAGCCTGTCTCTCTGACACCATAAATTGTAACACCCCAACCCGACAAGGGTAGAGATGTCACAATAATGGTTTCACATCAGAACAAACACAAGCATATGACATAAATAATACAATAGAATTTCAATGGTTACAATGGAAAATCAGAAACTACAAGGCTACAAATGAGAAATACAATAAATTACTAAGTCTAAATATAAGTTCTTCTAGTCATCTCTAACCCAAAAATAGCTAGTAAGGTCTTCTAAGTCCAAGGTACTCTCCACTCATACCCGGCTTCCAAACTAAAACCTGCCGCAGGAAAAGAAATGTGGCTAAGCTACGAAAGCTCAGTAAACAGATATAAAGGTAACAAGCAGTAATAGGAAATTATGAAAAGTAAATGAAGTACGATCAATAAGAGTTAAGGCATAAGTAAAGGACAAGAGTAAAGAAAAAGGTTAGGAAAAGTAATCCTCCACGAGCCAAGTCAAATCAAGTAAACAAGTATACATGTATACGGAGGGGTGACCTCGGTATACCAAGTATAATATGAGGGGATACCTCCAAGGGGTTGGAGTAGCTAACTCCCAAGAGGTGAAAGACGTGTATCGCACACACCCATCAGTCACCTAATATAACAAGTAATATAATCAAACAGGTCAAGTCAAGTCAAGTTAAATCAAATCTAGGATGCATCCATACGCCCCAGTAGGCCACAATGTCTTCCTCTACGTAGCAAGTCAAGTATCAAATCAGGGACGGGATAGGACATCACTCTCCTACCCTAGAGTCATGCCATCGGTGCATCAATGACATGGACATGAAACCCTCATGCCTAGTAGTGGCTCGTAGTCTCAAACTGTGGGTCAAGGGTCAAGTATCAAGTGGACCAAGTATCAAGTGTAATATCAAGTGAACCAAGTATCAAGTATCAAATGTCAAGTATCAAGCATCAAGTGGTCCAAGTCAAGTATCAAGTGGTCCAAGTCAAATATCAAGTTTAAGTCAAGGTTCAAGTCAAGGTTCAAGACAAGAGACCATAGCAAGGGTTCATAGCAAAGGTTCATATTAAATTTTCATATCATGAAAGAAATCCTTTATTAATAGTTTTCATAAAAGTGATCTTTAAAAACAGTTTTCATAAAGAAGGTCTTTAAAAGTAGTTTTCATAAACTTTTAGTAAAATTACATTTAAAAGTGGTATCGCATCGTGTTCAAATATCATTTTAAAATAGCTTTTCTCAAAACATTTTCATATATAATTAGGAAATTTTTCACATCCAATTATAATATCAAATGAACCTTCAAGGTATCCAAGGATTTGAATATTCATGTCACAGGATAACGAACGAATTATATCAAGTATCAAGGGATCATAGCAAGGTTCAATTTATCAAGGGAAACATAACAAGGTTCACAAAACAAGGTTCACAAATCAAGGTTAACGAATCAAGGTTCACAAATCAAGGGGAGCAAGATAAACAAGAGAGAGAGAGAGTTCATGAGAAACCTGTGAGAAGGTCAGAATATCTGTACCTTATACCGCAAGTGAAAACACATCAAGAAACATACAGATCGGAAACAAACTCCATCTTCAGCGAATCTACACGAATACATGGTCGTCTTATTATTAATACCTTATTTAAATCAGATTTCTCATTTTAATCGGCTTTCCATTTTTAGTAACTTTCCATTTATAGCAGGTTTCCTCAATTAGTAAGTTTCCATTTTTAAGAAGCATTCAAAGTTATCATTTAATAAGTTTGAAGTGACAATATTAATAGCTTAGGGTTCATAATAGTATTTATATAAAGTTAAGGTTATTATGGTAGGTTTACAAATTTTTAGGGTTTATTATGTAATTATGATAAGTTTAAGGACTATTATGCAATTATCATAAAATTAGGGTATAAGATGTAATTATTATAAAGTTACAGGTTTTTTACAAGTTAAGTCCTTTAGTATTAGAAAAATAACAATTTAAACCCTTTAGTTTTGGAAAATAAACAAATAACACCTTTTTAATATCTCTACACTTTAACAGATTTTTCGTATGCACTGGACCTGTTTTAAATAATTTATGAACCATATTAGAACTCCGAAATAAAATTCCCAAAAATTCCCAGAGAACCCTATATTTCCATAGTAATTTAACTATTTTTTCCATATTTTATTAACTACTATAGGTACGACTGAAAAATCCATTTCCCTAACATGTTCCATAACCGGATCTGATGAAACACCCGAAAAGTAATTAATTCACTACTCCATCTAGAAACTTTATATAATTCTACAAAAATTCCAGTAACTAGTAGACATATCAAATATTACCCAGTTCAAAGGAAACCTTCTAATTCGACATGGTTTGAAAACGATAAATGAAAAACGCAGACTGTTTTTCCAGACATACGAATTCTATTTGACACTTAATTTTCTAAATATCAAAAAGTGGTCTTCTAAGCCTCTAAAAATCACAAGGTTAATTTCTACAGAAAGCTCTTTCATTGAATTTAATTCTAGACTCAAGAAACTCCCAAAAACACTTGGTTATCATCAAGATTCAATTAATTAAAGTCGGTCTAATTTCCTGATCAGAAAACTGGTTCATTAATTCATGTGATCTTTTAGGGTTTTTGGTTCGTTTAATTCCAAACGACCTTAGTAGCGTGCATGGATCATTATAACCATTTTATATAGATCAAATATGATGTAAAGAGAGTCACAAAAATACCAATTAGCTTTTAGAATGATCGAATAAGGGTGGAGAATTTATACCTCTCGGCAAACATGAAAATCGAACAAAAACTGAAACCGAGTGAATCAAGCCTTCAAAAATCGAACTCCTATTTTTCTACACTTCTTCTAGCACCAAGGAACTCAGGAAATATGATAAGAGGTCGTGGAAAATTATGGTGGCCGATTGGGAGTTTTTGTTTGTGTTTTAGGGTTTTTAGAATGTGTAAAAAGGAAACAAATGAGAAAAACCGTGTATTATAGGAGGAGAGGCATGGATTTTGGCCCAAAGTGATCAAGGAGGATCAATTTACTGATTATGATTGATTTCCTTTAATTGCAATACTTATCTTAGTTTTTATTTGATTTTATTTTATTTAATAACATAAATAAATATATAGGTAATAGAATTTCGACATGTAAATGTTTAAGTGATGTGACAAATATTTTTAGGACCTTTAGGATGTTAAAATGTTCATGAAAAAATTGTCATACTTCATATGTTGTTAATTTCCAAGAGTTTGGGATTTATTTGATGTTTTATTTAAGCATTAATTGAATTTTTAAGTTGCAAGGGTAATTTGGTAATTTTGCATGTTTTGAAATTTTGGGTATTACACTTTTTTACCCGTGACCTGATACACCCAATATCACACATCTAATCAATGAATACTCCCATCGAAATGATTAAATCGAGTCTGATCAATAAATAAGGGTTGAATATGGTTTTTTGGGTAACCATGTTTTCCGCCCTTTTGACCGCCAACTAATCCATGAGGTTTCCGACCTTTTGGCCGACTAATCCATGAGGGTTGAATATGGTTGCATGACTATTACATTGCATTTTAATGTGCTAAATATGACAGCTAAAAGTATACTTTCATATTAACTAACTTGCGTTAATACCGTGATTTGACCCGTGTACGACTTCTTTTACCTTCCGCACATGACTAACTTAAACAGCCTGTGCTGTTTAAGCATCTTTTATATCTCACCATATCATCTTTTATTTCGTCAAAAAGATTAAACATTTTGCAAGGTATCTACTAACTTTTATAGCATTTATACATAAGCTTGCAAAACTTACCATTGTGATGTACCAAAAAAATGTAAAGAGGTGACTCGCACATGAACACATTCCACTTCCTTGTCTGCAATTTTTCACTGCAACCTTTTTCTGCCAACCTACAACACCAAAATACATGAGATTAAAACAGATAACGAATATTACATTCTGATTATGATCAACTTTACTATTTGGACTAATTGATCATGCTTACTTAGATTAAGTGCATTCCATGTTCACTTTAGATAGAGTCCTCTAAAAGAGTAGTTATCAAAAGGAAAAAGTTAATGTGTATCTAAAACTTCCAAGAATATATTATGATTGGATTAAAACCTAAATTTGTAACAATAAACATCAACCCTTGTCTCTGCTCAATTTCATTTCTTGTCCAATACAAATGCTAACTAAAATTTATATTAAACTACATGGAAGAGACATGCTTTAGAAATACGATACTCCTTATCTGTACATCATATGCAAGTGTTAAGAACCATGAGTTCATAATTTATAATTTCCAAAACTTGCAACGGCCTAATTTACGGTTAACATACCAGATGAGTTGATAAAGCTAGTTCTAAAGGATCAAGCATACATAGTGCTGTATGTTTGGTTTTGTTTTCATATTCATATATGCTCCTATATTTTGTGTTGTAATGGTTGATTGACCCCCTACTAAAGGTACGCTTTAAAAGGGGGCATCACCAATGAGGCAATGAGAATGCTAGAAAAGGTAAAACTTGATCATAAACTATTTGTTTTAGCTTTAGGGTTAGTATAACACATATGCATTTTCTTAGGAATGTTATGGAATAAAATATAGTTGCTCATCATAAAATTTTAATAGAACCCAACAGCCACCACATTATTAATGAATAAGATAACCATAAAAGAAAGAGTCTGCTTGAGCAGCCGTGATAAGAAATAAACAAAATTGTGGTTTCACTATTATAAAATACTAACCTTCGTATACTTGTTGCAACATGTCTTGAGTACACTGATGCTCCCATTTTGTGGTTTCACTATGATCGGCAGTAAGCACATGAGCACCCATTCCCTTTTTCATATGGAATTACTTGCATTCTTCTTTGCTTCTTTTGGAAATCTAGCTTCGAGCGTTGCTTCACCTCACAGAGATATTATATGAAAAAAGATCAATCACCATCACAACCAGTAGTTCTATTGCTAATAAACTATCTAGTATGATTTTGGATAACAAAAGTATGAGCTTTCATAATAAAGTGGTTCTTAAAGTTCACTATAGTACAACACAGGAATGCAATAAAACTGAATGGAGAATTACCTGTTGCAGCTGCAGCTGTGAGAATCATTAGATCGCTTGTATTGTGGAAGTTGATGGCTGATTGCACAACAAAAACCACAAGGTCATGTTCAGCTCCAGCAGATTCCTCAACTCAGACCAATGGCTTGCGAATAACTCTGTAGCTGATGCCAGGACTGTAGTAATCGAAGCCAACGCCGTGGCGAGCCCTGCCACACACTTGTCAAAGATGCTAACTGTCAAATAGAGGTGGCAAAATGGTATGTTGGGCTATGCATTCGAGATAAAATGGATCATGTTTCGTCACAAGTAACCCTAGGTCATGTCAGGTAGACCCTAAATACTTTTTGCCCAATATTTAAACTTATTTAGTCTATATACATAATTATTGGCTAATAATTACACCTAGGTTTTATATATCTTGTATTGGAAAATTAGGAAGGTGCATCTATATACCAAACGACTTGTAAAGCACTTGCATAGAAATCAAAACTCTATAGCATAAAACCATAGAAATCTGAGTAAACAATCATAATAGCAGTTTTACCTCTAAAAATTTGTTCTTTTGTGGTAAAATCTCATTGACGGTTTCAAAGATGAAGTTACCAGCTTGAGGTGATTTAAGAATATGATGCAGCGAGTCCACTTGAAAATCACCCTCCTGAAATAAATGTGAACATTAGTATCAGCACGTGAAATCAGAATAAAGTCACAGGATTACCATGAGATTGTTGCTCAAAAGAATAGCAGAACTTTAAAACTAAAATTTCAACTGGAGAATAGGAGGGGGCTTAAATATCACAATATCATAAACTTCTGATGAAGCGAAAAGTGTACCGCTTTTAAGGGGTCATTTAAGCCTTAAATCGTATTTATTTGATCAAATATTGCCCTAAATCGTTCCTTTTGTCATTTTAGGTACTTTTGAGGAGAAATCTGGAAAAGGAGGCATTTTGGACGTTTTTGGAGCATAAAAGTGAAGAAAACGACAAAGTCTCAAAAATCGGCTAAAAGTTACTCTTGACGGCGTCACAATTTACTCTAGACGGCGTCATGCTTTGGCAAGAAAAAGTGGACGTGAAATTTACTCATGATAAGCCAGTGAAAATAGCATGTGAATTCTGACGGCGTCACGCTTTAACTTGATCAAGGGCGTCACGGCTTAAATCATAAGGGGACGGCGTCACGTTCACGAGCTGACGGCGTCAAGCCTTGATAAGCCAGAATGGATTTTTGAAGAGCTAAAGAGGGACGGCGTCAAGAAGGTCATCCGGGAACCCTAAAAGCGGCGAGGTGACGGCGTCACACTCCATAAGGTGACGCCGTCAGATGCAAAAGTCTATATATAGTTTTCTAATTTTTTGTCATTAAGGAGAGCTTAGTGTGTGGAATTTTGGGAGAAAACCCTAAGACGATTTTAGCTACTTTTTCAAGGCTTTTTGCCTTGAGATCTTCCATGTTACATTGAAGATAAGTTATCAATTAATCATTCAATATGTCTATGTGTTGTTTGATTTTATCTTATTCTTGTCTTTTGATTAACATGTTAGGCTAAATTTATCTTGTGTTTGCTTAGATCTAATGAAACCTAGCTATTGATTATTGATTTTTAGTGTGTTATTAGTTGTATTGGATGATTGTTTATCTATGTTAGGCTTAAGAAAACTGGCTAACTTCCTATTCGGTAACTTGCTTGAACGTCTTAAGAAACATGAACCAAACGCGTACTAAAGGTTTTTATGGTTGTATTTAATGCACAAGCGAATTCTAGTGATCCCATGTTAGGAGCTTCCTATCCGGCTCGACATAGGAGTGAAGTAGGAGCTTGTAGAGTTGGGGAAGTAAGTACGCCACCCCACGAATGGTATTAAGGAATACACCCGTCATCCACGCGACTAATACACACTAATTAACCGGTAAAAGATAGTTAGGGAGTAAGGAAATCTAAGTAAACACATTTCTCTACACATAAGTTTCTCACCACATTTTCATTTTTGTTATTTTATTTTATTTGCATTCGTAGTAATTTGGGTTAGTTGGCTAGCAACTAATTCCGCCCACTCTTTCAAAACCGAGATTTTACTTGCTTTCATAAAAATATAAAAACATAAAAAGAATCTTCCTCAACCCTTAGACCTAATTAGAGTAGTCTTTCACACCTAACGAACACTATTCCCTGTGGAGAACGATCAATCCCCCGTACTTACCACTACACTATACTACATCGGTCAGGTACACTGCCTGGTGGGGTTGTAAGCCTCTTGAGATCCCTCGAGAGGTAAAACCTGTTGTAAGGTTGCAAAACCCACGCATCAAGTTTTTGGCGCCGCTGCCGGGGAGTAGTTATTGCTTAGGTTGAAATTTTATTTTTATTAGGTCTACTCACAAGATTCCTATCAAGTGAGATTTTTTCTTTTTATTTTGTAGCTTTCTCGTAGTCTATCTTTTCTTTGTGATTTTGTTTGTAATTTGCTTCAAATGGACTTTTCACTTAGACTTCTAAGATTGCAAGATATGGTTGAGTGGCTAGAACACCAAGGAGTTCAAAATACCTCATTTAGAGACACCTATGAATCATATGAGCCTTCACCTAGGATAGATTCTTATGAACAACCTCCATGTTTAGGATCTCATTTTAGTGAGGCTAATAGGAAAAGCGACCTAGTTTGCCAAGGAATTGTGGATAGAGCCGAAGCAATAAACCATAAGTTGGATGAAGCGCTAGGTTTGTTATCATCACTACCTAAGAAAACAATTGATGAGGATATAGGTGATCTTGACACGTGGAATGATGAGGTAAACACCATAAGCCCACAAAATACTCAACCATCATTTGAGGCACCCACACCGCCCGTGACTTACCCGGAAGAAGTAGAAGAGACTTTAGGAATCCCGATGGAGGTAGAACCCTTGGACCAAGCACAACTAGAGGATATAGGTTTGCACACTTTTAGTGATGACCTTACTCATAGTTCTAGGGAATTTCCTAGTGTTGATGAATTGGAACCTCAACCTTTACACAACTTTTCATCCTTAGATTTACATCTAGGAGAAAAAACAGGAACCGACCCACCCATCAACCAATATTATCCGGGTAGTTTTAGGATGAAGGAAGCCATTCACTCACCCCCTTCACCTCACGTGGCATATTCACACCCTAAGGGTGTGTATCGCTACTTTCACCCGCACTTAATCCTAAGTGTAGGGAAAACCTCCCCTATTTTTGTTAAATAAGGGTAGAGTCAGGCTCGTGACTCGAACAAAAACAAGCGCTTCTTGGGAGGCAACCCAAGCTTTATTTGCTTTGTGTGTTTATTTATTTGTTTGTTTGATTTTATTTGCTTCCGTATGTATGTTTAATTTTTATTATTATTGATTCATGTTCAAAACTAAATTGTAAAAATGCTTTATTTTGTTTTTAACTTCGTCTTAACTACATTTAAAGGTATTTTGCAAAAGATAAGTGTAAGGGAAAGTCAAATCGGTTTATTAGAACAAATGAACATGAATCATAATAATATTAAATTAACATACATATTAGTATTTGTTTGAGTCAAATGCTTGTATCGAGTCATAATGATATTTTGCAGGATTTCCAGGAAATGAGGTATAGGTTTTTCCAGAAATTTTTCGGAAACTTAACATGAGAATTCTGTCAGATCATTTCTGACGGCGTCAGGAAT
This sequence comes from Artemisia tridentata subsp. tridentata, assembly GCA_021014915.2. Lineage (NCBI taxonomy): Eukaryota > Viridiplantae > Streptophyta > Magnoliopsida > Asterales > Asteraceae > Artemisia > Artemisia tridentata. The sequence goes on along the minus strand of CP139509.1, from coordinate 341,312,040 downwards.
TACAACCTGACGGCGTCAGGTTTTAATTTTCTGAAATTTTTGAAAGTTTTGTTTTCATAAAAAGTTTTTATTAAATCTCTAACTTATAAACTCCAGGAACCTGCAAAACATTCATTCCGCAAGCATTATATCTTTTATTGTTTTATTTCTAAGTCTGGAATTACACCTAGTTGTGAGTTGTCTTTGTTCGGTTTGATGCTTTGGTTTTTCTTGTTTGTTTTCTCAGGATTAACAGGTTATTTTGGACAAGGAGATGTATGTGGAATCTAGCTTTTGGCGATGCATTAGTCTTGAAGCTTCTACATTCTCTTGGAAGAAGATCTAACCATGTTACCTCTTTATCCACCGAACGAATCAGGGGAGTATTTGATTTCATTCTTTTACCTTATTTACTTTTACATCTTGTTATTTGAACATTGGGGACAATGTTCATCTTAAGTGTAAGGGGGTAAAAGTACGATTTTAGAGAATGCTATTACGCTTGATTTTTGTTTGTTTAATGGTAGATGTGCAATAAAACTGAGATAAATACCTGTTAGGGCAATTTTAGTGCCAAATTTAAAATTTTTTACAACATATAGGAGTGAAGCTTTGATCTTAATGAGCGTCTCACGGATAGGAGTTATATGAATAGCACAAAAACCGTACCACTAAAAAATTTTCCACCCCCAAAAATGTGAGGTTCACCCCTAGAATTGGTAGGAAAAGCATTATGCTATGATGTGTGTACCGGTAGCACTTAGATTCTAGAACTTGCGTTAGGACCATTCCAAGGCACACAAGTGAGACTACATTCGTGTAGTTAGATTTACTACATGATAAGAGGCATTAGGATTAACCCATTGTTTTACACCTGTGTTTTTGTTATAATTACGTTGGCTACATTGGTCAAGTAATTCTCCCACACCCTTTGCGTTGTACTCATTTTTAGTACACGATACCCCTAGTACACCCCTCAGAGCCTATCTTTTCGTTTCGACCTTTAAGCATTTTACTTAAAGGAAGAATTTGTTACACCCCACTAAAATGTACACCCAAATCGCCTTAGCCTACCTTGTATGCACTCATTTTTAGTGCATTATTGTTACAACATATGTTTAAACCCAAGTTAATTATCTAGTTGATTACATGGTTGCTAAGTCGAGTCATATCCTTGTACATATTGTTTTGGGACGATTGGGACTCATGGGTAAAGTACTAGTGTAATGGAGTAATGGGGAAGAACATCATTTATTACCCCCATATGTGCTAAATGTTTTAAAAGTACTCCAAGTTTTTCAATTATCTTAATTCGAGTCGTTAGATTAGTATTTATAAAGTTATGTAAAAGTTCAAGTGTAAGGGGAATGCAATGCCCCTATGATATATTATTTTGGATGGTAGGGCAAGAGTGTATGCAAAAAAAAAAAAAAAAAAAAAAAAAAAAAAAAAAAAATCGAAAAAATCAAGAAAAACACAAAAAAATGAGAAAATGAAAAAAATAGAAAAAAACATACGGACTACCATCCCGTTTCATTTTACGTTTGTTTTATGTTTGTTTTTGTTTTTGTTATTTCGTTTCTAGCTTAAGATCGAGTCGAGTCTTGGCTTAGCAACATTGTATAGTACATGTAATTGATCAAGATTTTTAACTCGCCACCAGTAAAATATCCTTTATCCAACCAAACCGTGTTTTCCTTTTCCCTACACCTAACGTTATAACCCATGAAAAAGCCCTCTTTGATAGTTTATCTTAGGTGCTTACGCCTAGTGGAGGAGGTTTTCGATCCTTTCCCAAGCCTATGGTAATCTATTTGCTATGACAGGTAGTGAGAGATATTATCCGTTTTCATTTATGAGATTTATTTTGATGACACTTGAGAGATGTGAGTATCTAAACACTACTTGTGAGGTGCTAGTATGTAATCTCTGTGCTTATTATGATTGAAGTGGAACGAATATTTGTTGTAATTACTTTTATGTTTGCATTAAATGACCCCTAACTTGTATTTTGATTAGAATAAAAGCGCATTTGCTTGAGGACAAGCAAATCTCAAGTGTAAGGGTATTTGATGAAGCGAAAAGTGTACCGCTTTTAAGGGGTCATTTAAGCCTTAAATCGTATTTATTTGATCAAATATTGCCCTAAATCGTTCCTTTTGTCATTTTAGGTACTTTTGAGGAGAAATCTGGAAAAGGAGGCATTTTGGACGTTTTTTGGAGCATAAAAGTGAAGAAAACGACAAAGTCTCAAAAATCGGCTAAAAGTTACTCTTGACGGCGTCACAATTTACTCTAGACGGCGTCATGCTTTGGCAAGAAAAAGTGGACGTGAAATTTACTCATGATAAGCCAGTGAAAATAGCATGTGAATTCTGACGGCGTCACGCTTTAACTTGATCAAGGGCGTCACGGCTTAAATCATAAGGGGACGGCGTCACGTTCACGAGCTGACGGCGTCAAGCCTTGATAAGCCAGAATGGATTTTGGAAGAGCTAAAGAGGGACGGCGTCAAGAAGGTCATCCGGGAACCCTAAAAGCGGCGAGGTGACGGCGTCACACTCCATAAGGTGACGCCGTCAGATGCAAAAGTCTATATATAGTTTTCTAATTTTTTGTCATTAAGTAGAGCTTAGTGTGTGGAATTTTGGGAGAAAACCCTAAGACGATTTTAGCCACTTTTTCAAGGCTTTTTGCCTTGAGATCTTCCATGTTACATTGAAGATAAGTTATCAATTAATCATTCAATATGTCTATGTGTTGTTTGATTTTATCTTATTCTTGTCTTTTGATTAACATGTTAGGCTAAATTTATCTTGTGTTTGCTTAGATCTAATGAAACCTAGCTATTGATTATTGATTTTTAGTGTGTTATTAGTTGTATTGGATGATTGTTTATCTATGTTAGGCTTAAGAAAACTGGCTAACTTCCTATTCGGTAACTTGCTTGAACGTCTTAAGAAACATGAACCAAACGCGTACTAAAGGTTTTTATGGTTGTATTTAATGCACAAGCGAATTCTAGTGATCCCATGTTAGGAGCTTCCTAGCCGGCTCGACATAGGAGTGAAGTAGGAGCTTGTAGAGTTGGGGAAGTAAGTACGCCACCCCACGAATGGTATTAAGGAATACACCCGTCATCCACGCGACTAATACACACTAATTAACCGGTAAAAGATAGTTAGGGAGTAAGGAAATCTAAGTAAACACATTTCTCTACACATAAGTTTCTCACCACATTTTCATTTTTGTTATTTTATTTTATTTGCATTCGTAGTAATTTGGGTTAGTTGGCTAGCAACTAATTCCGCCCACTCTTTCAAAACCGAGATTTTACTTGCTTTCATAAAAATATAAAAACATAAAAAGAATCTTCCTCAACCCTTAGACCTAATTAGAGTAGTCTTTCACACCTAACGAACACTATTCCCTGTGGAGAACGATCAATCCCCCGTACTTACCACTACACTATACTACATCGGTCAGGTACACTGCCTGGTGGGGTTGTAAGCCTCTTGAGATCCCTCGAGAGGTAAAACCTGTTGTAAGGTTGCAAAACCCACGCATCAACTTCTGGGTCCGAAAGATGTATGACACCTATATCATTATGAGAAAAAAACTCAGAATCTTGGAAACAACTATCCGCAATTCAGAAAAATAAAAAATAGTTGTCTAATCTATCAAGCGATATCATTTATACTTGTTACTATGGTCTACAAATATCTTATTGCATACAATCAAATGGTGCAGAACTGCTGAAGCAAATTATGAATCAAACACCAAAAATCCATCAAAATGTTAATAAATTCACAATTTACTTAAAGCATTAACAAACCATGAATCATTTGCTTAATAACACCTCCAAATCTGGTATGAAAAAACACAAGCCCTCGTGTACTTTAACATATTGGCAATTTACAATTATCAAGTACACTGTCATAGACCCTTCTCTCCATTGTGACATTATTATTCATAAGCTAATGATTATCCAACATAGGATATTGATAGACCACCAAGAGTATAATCAAGCATACCAAATAAACCTATTTCAGTTAATCAAAAGGATAACTAACAACAAAAGTTGCTTTAACTCTTTCAGAAGTGACATTAAAATCAGGGTCTGACTCACTTGAGCTTCTTTGCTCATGGAAGGGCTGCTTTTTGATCCAGGTTTTGTAAGGTGATAGAGGATCAATGCTATTGAAGTAGGATGCATACTCATCTAATGAAATAACTTTTTTGTACATTACTGAAAACCAAAAGACTAAGATGATATGCATAATACAGAACATATACAATTTTTTGCTAATGATGAATTATAATATCTTGCAATAAGATCTTACTTAAATCAGTATTCTGACATCACCACTGCAGGCTCCCCTTTTCCAGTGGCAACTATCAACTCATTTTCCGATACTTGGGGACTTCTGGTAACCAAAGTTCGAAACTTTCTTGCCGAAAAACCTATTCATGTTGATGCTAATTGGCGTTGTGTGATGAAGAATGTGATTTAGGGTTTTGTTTTGACCCTTAGATACCGAGTATGATTTTGAAATCAATTGATGCTAAAATTGGAGATAATATTTGTGCCATTCAAATCATCCGTGATTTTCTGATTCTTTTTGAAAATCATAGAATCAACCCAAAAAAACCTGTGATGAAGAAAAGACAGAAAAGGATATTAGAGTTTTGAGAAAAAGTATATTATGAATGAACATTCATTTTTTTCTCCGTATTAAGATTGATATTGCATAGCTTTATCATTTTTGATTTGCAAATTGTAAAACAAATGTGGTGCTGCTTTAGTGGTTGACACATTTGTTAATGTTAGTAGACACCCAAGTTCGAATCTCATTAGCTTGCATTTTTACACAAATTTAATCCGAATTTTAAAGATTTATTCCGAAATTTTGATAGGATTAATAGTTGCTTAGGTGGACAAAATGTGATTAGATGGCATATAAATTGATTATGTGGCATTGAGGTGGCGTTTATGTGGCATTATCTACATGTAACGCCTCCTGTTATATATAATGTATAGATATATACATACATAAGTATGGATGCCCCCCCCCCACCCCCCGGTTCCTAGCCCATTTATTCATGATTTGAAATAAATCAAAAAGAGATCAATCAAGCACAAAATATCCTCAATCAAAATTAATTACATTTAATCAATTCCAAAAAAAAGGGCCGCTCCATTTCCCTACCATAAAAAAACTCGGTCCTCCCTCCCCTTGTTTCATTTGACACAAAAAAAAGAAGAAAAAAAAAAGAAGGGTTCATGCTATAATTTTCTCTCTAGGACAAGAAGGTTCGAAAGTTTTTTGCTAGGATTCATGAGTGTTCAATCATTAGGGTCCTAAGGTTTTTGTTCTTTCTCTTTGTCTCGCAAATCCAAGGTATCTACATACCATCTCTTGTTTTTTTTTTTTTTTTTAATTCGACAAAACATGAGTATATGAATCGGAATTGTTATTATCATAAAAACCTAATTGTAACATGTTTAATACACCTATTAATCCATTTATTATGTTTCTCATTAACCATAAAATCGTCACATAAAATCATGGATGTTAACGTGTAAGAATTAGGGTTTTTGTCATTTTTGATGTTGTTATTTTATGTACTTGTGTGGATGCTATTGTTTTTGGTATTTAATGATTCATATGAGATATTTTTTGATATGTTTTTGATGATGAAATTCTATAAATATCATGTATATTGATCACAAGAATTAATTATATTAAAAGGAAAAGGGAATTAGGGTTGATGTGTTGTTTTTAAATTGGAACAGCAGTAATAGTCCAATTTGTATGCATCATGAAACGAGTTCAATTGAGGTTTAATTCTGTATTTTTTTTGGTAAACTCATTTTAGGTCCTAGGAAAGTATTCCAATTGGTTTGAACGAATTTGAGTTTGATTTGGATGTTTTTCTGAATTTAATGTGATCATGTGTTAAAATGTGTTTGCTGAGTTGTTTTTCAGTCGAGTTCCATGATTTTTAATTTCCAAACCATAGTATATTATTGGCCACAAATTTACAAGAATCATATTTCTTATGTGTACTACCTTCTTGAATATTTGTAGAATTTTCTGAATTCATATGGTTAGCTTTTTAAGTGCATACTTTTGAAGTGTATCTGCAGATCCGAATCTGAATATGTTAACTTAGATGATTTTAAAAGGTGTGTACACTTGGAAATAAAATCTGGAAAAATTCCAGTAGACTCCTAAGACATGTGGGCTTTTTTGATAATTTTTTGGATTTTTATTTTAGGTCTTTGATACGTTATTAAAATTCGTTAATTGGGCTTCATTTTTTGATAAAATCAGTTAATGTGTATACATGTATTGTTTATATGTTTAAGGTGTTCTTTTGATGCTTGATGCCCAATACTTGTTACTATTTCGTGTATGACTTGTTAATGACGTTTTGACTTGTGTGTGAATATGTTAAACCTATTTGATAATCCCGAACCCAAAACCGAATTTAAACTAAATTGGGGAGTCGTGTTAAAAGTTACTAATTGTAGAAAGTTACTACATATGAAAACTTACTAAATATGGAAAGTTACTAAATATGGAAACTTGCTAAATAAGAAAAGTTACTAATTATGAAAAGTTACTTAATCTGGAAGGTTACTAAAAATAGAAAGTTTCTAAAAATAGTAAGAAACCTAAATCATGTAATCTGATTAAAACGAGCCTATAAGTAACACGTGATTATTAATTGTTTAGGTTCGGTGAAGAAGGAGTGACCTTTCCATTTCTCTGTAACCCATCTTTTACCTGGTTGTCTTTTGCATAAGGTACATATATGCTGACCTTTTCTTATAAGGTTTCTCATGATCCCTTTCACATCTTATGATTTCTTAACCTCTGACTTTGATACCTTTGATACGAGCCTTTGATATGCACCCTTTGATATAAACCTTTGCTATGCACCCTTTAATATGAACCTATGATTATGATATCTCTGATGACCTTAGATTCTGTGTCATTACTATGACATTCTGTTTGACCTTTCAGTTTGATACCCGAGCTATCACTAGTCATGGGGGTTCCATGACCATGTGATTGATGCACCAATGGCATGACTTTAGGGTGGTCGAGTGATGTTCTACCCCGTCCCTTTTGTTATGTAATATGTATGACCACGATGATTATGATTTCTGCAGGGGCGTATGGATGCATCCTAGATTTGATCTGTTATGTTATATGTTATATTTCTGGTGATTGGTACTGTGTGCAATACATGCCCTTCACATTTCTGGGAGCTAGCTACTCCATTATGTTACTTATGTTATTTATGAAGACCATGATTATGATGTTTATGATATGATATGTTTCTGGGCTCGTGGTAGATTTCTGACAACCCTTACACCTTTGATACACCTATAATATGCCTTCTGTTATTCCACAATGCACCATATTCTGTATTTCTCATTTCAGTTTCAGTATTTTGTTATATATATATCTGTGTTCACTGGGCTTTTTAAGCTCAGCCGCATTTCTTTTCTTACGCGGCAAGTTATTAAGCTAGGAGCTGGGGCTATCTTTTGGGATGAGAGTAGGAGCCGAGTGCAGACTTACCCTAGACTTCCTAGTTTTGGATTATGTCTTTGTTATTTAGACTTGGATTATGTTTCTTTCATTTTGGATCATGGACCTATGTATTTCCTTCAGGTCGTGTTGACTTACGTTTTGGTATTTATGATTAGACTTCCGCTTGCGTTTTATTATGTATGTTCTGATATGCCACCATAATGTGATACTTCTACCCTTGTCGGGTTGGGGTGTTACACATAACCGGTTGATTTTAAACAACAATCAAAAATACTTTTCATAGGTTTGCACTTTATTCAAATCACATGGTATTGTTTTTTATTGCTTTGAGAAGTAGTTTAGTTTTGTGTTAATGGCCTCTTGTCATCGCTTAATCACAATGACAAATAAGAGATAAACATTAACATGAACTAATAATTGAAATCAAATACTCCCTCCGTCCCTAAATAAATGTCCAATATTGACTTTCAAAGTCTTTTCTTTTCAACTTTGACCTTAAATTATTTCATTTGTGTTATGTAATACTTAATGAAAATTATACCAATGAAAATACATTTAAAAATCAATCCATTCATATATTTTTCATCAAATATTAAATAACACAATTAAAATCATTGAAGGTCAAAGTTAAAAAGGGAAGACTTGAAAAGTCAATTGTGGACACTTATTTAGGGACGGAGGGAGTAATTTATAAGAGGTGTTTTCGTTGGGACATCTATTCACTATGTCCTGCTGAAACATGTCAGTCTATGATAAACTATTTGATATGAAAGAGTGTAGCTTATGACATAAATGCAAACTTGTGTGCCAATTATATGAATGACTATAGCTTACGCCATAAATGCTTTCATTCAACGTGGAACTCAATTTATGTATCTATAAAATAAAAATAGTGAAAAGTCAAAAAGTGAAATGTGAAAAAATTAAAAAGGAAATGTTGAAAGAATTAATTATAAGCAATTTCAACTATTAATACACATGTGTTTCAAAAGGAAACTATTAATACATATCGAAAACCGGGTTGACCCGAGACGCTTCAAACCCGGAAGGTTGACCCGGTTTAATTTGTCCCATTTTTTCGATCCAACCCGTCGGGTTGACCCGGTTTATATTGACATGTTTTTCGACTGGAACGGTTCAACCGGTTGAACCACCTGGGTAAGCATGCACTGTTTGTCTGTTTGTTTATGCTATGCATGCATTTAATAATACTAGGCGAGTACCTGCGCCTACGGCAGCTGTTCCTGGCGGTAGACAATTAACGATATGCGATATTGTGGTAAGTGTTTCGTATAACGTTCAAAATAGAACGTGAAAAGATCAAAATGTAATTGCAAATGGTTGTAACATGTGATAATTCAACTCTAGCAAAAATTCTTAACATGTATCAAACGACATATAAAAAAATTTAGTGAGACTGAAAAAGAAAACATTACATCCATTGTGAGATACTAACTAACAATGCACGTTACTCGTCACGTAAAACTTCTTGGTAGACGACATTTGAGGTGTAAACTACTACTTGACCGAACTCTTTGACTGACTTCACCAATACCTTTATTTGATTGTAATAAAACACTTGTAACATATCTTCATCTCACATAATAATATCCAAATACGATAGTAATCTTTATCAACAATCTCAAAGTCAAAAGGACTTGGTGGGTGGTGTGGAACAACTTTAGCCATTGATTCCCAATGGAAGACAAACTGATCATATGTAATCAACAAAGATCAATAAGAGACACATCATATTGCGTTGTTTTTAGCAACAGTAAATCAATTCTTTCTTTTAAAAAAAATATCTGCTATTAATGTTTTCTAGTGTTCTAAATTTCATAAAACAAGTCCTGTTGTGTGTGTCAGTAGTCAAAAATTTAGGCGCTTACACTTGCACATATAAGGAATTTAAGTCATGTCTTCAAAGGTGTGGTTGCAACTGTCTAACAATGGAGGAACATAGACAAAACTATAAGTATGTGAACATCGATTTTAGAAACTTAAAAAAAGAAATTGGTGGAAGAATGGACTAGATGAAAGAGGAAACACTTGAAAGGTATAATGCTAAAAGAGTACCAGCTAAAATGAGACAATAGTGGTTTAAAGGTTGAAAGAATAGGACACCGGCTATAGCCTCGTGGATTAATAAGTCACAAGCAAACAATTCTATATAGCAGAGTAATATGCAACCATTTATGATTTATGTCGATTAAAGTAGGCAAAAGACCAGGGTCTAACAAAATAAAGTGACCAAACCAGCAACTTGGGAGTAATAAACATTAAGTGACCAATCAGCAATGAAGTAAAAGAACCATAGATGTAGAGGTCAATACATCATTATCAATATTTGAACCATCCATACACGAAAGATAATCAATCCAACATGTTTAAGTTTTAACAGTTTCCAATAGCTTTGGCAATTAATTCCTCCAAAGCAAAAAAACTAAACCGAATCTTTACCAGTAGTCTACCCTTTGCATACTTTCATATAACCTCACTGATGGATTCACATACCTTTGATTGATTTATCATCCGACTTCTTGAACAACTGTTTGGATAACCAATAGACGGGAAAAATGTGTTATACTTGTGTACATAAAATTAGCTGATAAAAAAGGGAATATAATGTACCTTCTTTCCTAAGGAAAGTGATAGTTTGTCTTCGTCCATCATGAGGTAATGCGTTCAACAAAGATGACAAGTCACTGAAGTTCATTTTCGCGTTGGAAGAGGAAGATGACATCACAAACTCAATATTATGGTGCAACTGATCTTCTTGTTGAAGTAGCTTCTCATACATAAACTGGGAAAGAATAAATAAGATAATGTATTAGACCAAACTTTAGTGAATTACGGCCAAGAATGAGAACCTAAATTGTGTTTAAATGATACTTACCTTGACAACATGGCCCCATTTTTCAACATCAGTGAAAGGAAAGTCAAATATCAAAGTTAGAGCTTGAGGACGGCAGCTCCATAGTAAAGAATCTACAACAGATGGTTCATTGAGAAAGGTTATTTGGTCAAACAGATCAATTGTTTTATTAGCTTCACCAAATTGAGAATATCCTGAAATCAAAGCAGTATAAGATACTTTATCTTTTATATTCATTTCATAAAACAACTGACTTGACTTATCGATGGTCCCGCATTTACCATATAAAGTCACGAGTGCATTTGAGACGGTGATAAATGAAATTAAACCTTAGACAATTGCTTGACCATGAAACTGAGCACCTTCTTCTAAACTGGCTAAATTTGCACATGAACTTATTATACTAAAAACTCCTTCAGCATAATTAACACTTTTACACTTCAAATACATGTCAACAAATGAATTCCTACAAAGACATCATCTATAATCAGTCCTAATAATATAGGCATGTATTTGACTACCTTTTTCAGAGCCAAACTTGCTCCACAAGCTGTCAATATACTTCCAAGCGTAAACTGATCTATACCCAATCCACGAGTACTCATTTCCCTAAATACATCTATAGCTTTTATTGGTAATCATTTTGCGTAAAACCTGTAACCATAGTTGTCCACGTGATAGAATCTTTCTCAGGCATAGAATAAAACAACCCCTCAGAAGCTTCAATCTTCCCACAACAAAGAAGACCCATAATCATCGTATTATACATCACCACATTCTTTTAAGCCAAATCATCAAAAACTCGTTTTGCCTCATCTATCAACCCTCCTTTCGCATACATTTCCACCAACAGACTACCCACAAACACATAATCTCCAAACCCATATCTCACAATCGGTCCATGTACCTGTTTACCCAACCTAACAAACCCATTACTCGACACCAAACTAACCATAGTAAAAAGTGTAATCCTATTCAAACTCACCCCTCTCCCATCACTCAACATCATCTTATAACAGTCAACACTTTTCTCCTAGAAACCAAAACCACCATAACCAGCAATAACCGCATTCCACGACACCCCATCTCATCTCGGCATCCTATTAAACACCCTCTCCAGTTGCGGATTCCGGTGCTCGTATGCAGTTTACAGCGTGGGTACGCATTTTTCAGCGCGGGTACGCAGTTTTCGGCGGCAGTTAAATATGTTCCGGCGGTGACAACCCAAATTCCGGCGAGGTCTGAAACAAACAAATGGATATATAAAAAACAAATAGATCTATAAAAAAACACATAAATCTATAAATAAATAAATAAATAAATAAATAAATAAAAATAAAAAAAGCCATAGATCCATAAAAAAGCATTCAAATTCCGGCGGCACCTAAACAGATTCCGGCAAGATCTATAAAAAAAACACTTAAATCTATAATAATAAAAAATAAAAAAGACACACACACATTAATCAATAAAAAAAACCTTCAAAACTAAAAAAAAACAAACCTCAAGATCCGGCAGCGGCGGCTACGCATAAATGAATAAAAAAACCTTGAAACTTGTGGTTTGATTTTTTATTTCTATTTCTTTATATGTAGTAGAGATAAGTTTCAACTAATGAATATCCAATTATACAAATCAATTTGCCAGTTGTGTTGATAAGTTTCAACCGTGTGATTTGTGTTCCCTAAATTAGTGAGTTTCAACGAAGGGCATTATGGGGATTGACCAAAAAATAAGTTTTTCACTTTTCACTTTAACTCTTTTTCCATTATAAGTAGTTAAGATTTACTTAAAGTACGTTCTTGTTCTTCATTTGTTTATACAAATTTGCACCAAACTGTTTCCATTCCTCACCCTCTTTCATTCCTAATTGTTCACGAATCTCTTCACGGATCTTGCTTTCTGCTACTGGATTTTTGGCAAGGAGATAAAAGAATGAAGTAAATACTGAGCTTGTCGTATCTCTCCCTGCAACCATGAGATTTAATAAAGTGTCTTTGATAAATTTATCAGGGTTACCAGAACTGCCATTTTCATCCTTGTATTCCCTCATATATCCTGTTAGTAAGGTTAGATCCTCTACTTGTTCGTCATTTGTCTTTGTTTCCTTTTCTTGCTTTTCAAGTTTAAACTTGTAGAAAAGCTCATCACTTAGCTTGAAAGCATCAACCAAATGTTACTCGTTGCCAACTTTAAGTTGGTTTAGGACCTTCCAGTAACATTTTGGGAGGTAATGTCGACTGAAGATGGTCTCTTCCGACTTGGGTGAAGGCTACTTCGAACTTAGAGTGAGGAAGTTCAACTGTTAAGGTTTCAGGATCAATGTCTAGAAGTAAACTGATGGTGCCATCATAAGTTAGCCTCTGGAAGATACTTTGCTAATCGGTCATGGATCCTCGTTTAGACATGAACTCAAGAACTGGCACAAGCTTTTTTTCTACATTATTTTGCATGGTAGGGCAACTACCAAGACCCGACACAGATGAATCCACCACACTGATCCACATTTGTTTTTTATAAGGAAAAGAAAGAAAAAAAACACATTTACTTCACTTCAAATGATGTACAACATATACTTTTTTTTACTCAATTACAAAGACATTACAACCAAGGTACAAAGATGGTTCCTACATTGGAATTGAGTTGCAGGAATTGGGCAACCACCAAGCTAGACCTGACACATATGAATCCACCACACTCATCCACATCTGTTTTTTATAAGAAAAAGAAAGAAAAAAACACATTTACTTCACTTCAAATGATGCACAACATATAAATTTTTTTTACTCAATTACAAAGACATTACAACCAAGGTACAAAGATGGTTCCTACACTGGAATTGAGCTGCAAGAACTGAATACTAATAAGCCAACAAAATGGGTTTAGCCCAACTCCTGGGACTGATGAAAAACAGTAGTTAAGTTCACTTTTCACATTGACGTAAAGTCAAGTTTACCCCGTAAAACCTCTTCAAATATCTCATTCTCAGATTCTATGATGAAAAAGATTAAAATATTAATGACCCAAAGGAAAAGAGAGAGTAATATCCGAGTTATCATAACTTTTTAGACTAACCTCCCCAAAATGGAGGTACCCCACAAAGAAGAATGTATAGGATCACACCGACACTCCATATATCGGCTTTTGGCCATAGTTTTTTTAACAAAACTTCAGGCGCAATATAGTAAGGACTTCCAACTACATCTTCAAAATTTTCCCCTGAAATTTAGACTAAAATGTATCAACTTAAATTTTAATAACGAACTATACATCGGTTACGGAGCTAGCTTCCTAAGAAAAACGCTGCCATCAAGTGTCCCAACTGAAATACGCATACAAAAAGGTCAAAGATATATAATGTTACGAAAATGCAATTCAAAAGATGCGAAGAAAACTAACTTGCAATAATAAGTTCGTTTATGGGATTAAACTTAAAACAGGTAGGCCTAGAACAAATATCTATGTATAAGAAAGGATCCTTGGGAAGAAGCAATACATTTCTCACCGAAGCTACACATAATAATGGATGTGAAGTTAGTTACAATGGCACAAATGATTAGCTTATGTATTATTATTGATGAAAATAAACAGCATGTCATACCCATGTGAACAGACATTGTTAATACAAATATCGTCTTAAAAACGTTATTTATATTTTACGATCTTTGCTTAGTTTTGTTAATGACAATTACAAAGTTTATCTTTAAGCAAAGCATAAATAAGATTAAGTCTTTTACATTTATAGTGATAAGCATTTTACAAACACATTTTCACATCACAAGTTTTCTAGAAATGACATATACAAGTTTACATGTTTATTTCTTAAAATGGAAACTTTATTAGTTAAATATTAGGATGACATCATGACATGCATCATCTACACAATCTTGGTAAGATTTTGTGATATTTTGTTTAGATCTTCAAGCCAAAGAGTTGACATTTGAAGATATGGAAAGATATGGCAAGATTTGGAAAGATTTGGAGATCTCTTAGCTGGCCTGACACGGCGGTACCAAAGTGGTACACGGACGGATCCTTTTTGAGGGATCCGCCAGATCCGTGGACTGTTCATCAGCCTTGTCTATAAATAGCAAGCTGATCATTTGGCCAATTCATCACTCATACAGCTTAAAATACATACTCATTCATTTGCATATCACTAACCCTTAGCTTACTAATATTTTATAGATCCTTCCTTTTGTAGCAAAGAAGATCTCAACATATAAGGAGTAACAGTGTGTTATCTTCCTTCTAACATAGAGTCTATGTATTCTTGTATTAGTCACACATCATAGTTAGTATCATTCATACAGTAGTATTTGGTTAGTGTTTTAGTCCTTAAAACACATAGAGTGATCGGGAGTGGTTGAACCCTTGTAAAGAACCAACGGGAGTTGTTGTACCCTTGTGAAAGAACCAACGGGAGTGGTTGTACCCTTGTAAAGAACTCGGTGTTTAGCTTAGTACCGTAAAAAGATTAAGCGACGTGTAAAGGTTTTCTCCACCTAGAAGGGAGCTTGTTTCTTAGTGAAGATAAACTCTCCAGTTAGAGGCTCGAGGAGTGGAGTAGGACAAGGAAGAGAGTCCTTGTAGCCGAACTACTATAAACGACTGTGTTGTGTGGTTTGATCTTTCTTATCTTTACTTACTTACTTATATTGCTTGTTTGTGTGCTTGATTGTTTACTTTACTTTGAAGTCACAATAAGTAACAAAGCGAATTAATTTTAAACGGTAAAAACTATTCAACCCCCCTTCTAGTTTTCCACAGACATTAATCCTCCATATTAGTCTACATGTTAAGCTGTACATTCGAAGGGATAAACAAATAGATAAGACCGATTAGTTGTAGATTAGCTGTACATTAAAGGTGATTAGTATGTTATTGCCCATTTACTCAAAATAGATCATCACCAGACTCTATATATTCATGCATATCATTCGGTTGTAATCATCAATCAAGATAAATATACAATATCTTTTTACATGGTATCATAGCCTAACCTTCTCCTAATTTTTCTCTAACAAACGCCTCTTCTCCCCTCCCTCCCAAAACACACCGCATCTGTCTCCCTCCCACCACCAAAAAATGACACTATGACCGGTGATAATCTCCCTCTCACCCCCTCCGCGGATAAATTAATCGCCTTTAGTATCACCAATAAAGTTCCCATTAAACTAGATCTTGAAAAACATAACTTCAATTCTTGGAGTTATTTCTTCAAAATCACCTTGGAAGTCTAGGTCTTAAACATCACATTGAAGAAAAAGCATCATCGAGTACCCCCGACCTGGAGTGGTCTAAACTCGATGATCTCATTAAAATGTGGATTCTTGGCTCACTATGCGACACCCTACAAGAGCAGGTCGTCTCAACACCGGGCTTTGTAAACGACCTGTGGGATCATCTCGAAAACCTGTTTCATGATAACAAAGACGCTCGGGCCATCAACCTTGACAATGAGCTCCATTCCATCAGGATTGGCAACATGACTATCAACGAATATTGCACCAAAATAAAGTCCATGGCGGATAGACTTAAGAATCTTGGCTCACCGGTAAGCGAAAAAAACTTGGTTATCTATGCGGTTAATGGTTTAGATTCTCGCTTTGAAACCATAGTTAAAATAATACACCATCGTAAGCCTTTACCATCCTTTGAAACCGCATGCACCATGTTGCTACTTGACGAATCAACAATGAAAGAAGCTCAGAACAATGATAGTCCCTTGAAAGGCTCGACATCCGCACCAACAGCCCTATTGGCCACAAAAACACACAACAAAAGCACCTTATTAAACCCCCAAAATAAATCCCAAGAATTCCCGCAACTGTGTAATCATTTCAACAAAGGCACTTGCAAATTTGGAGACCGTTGCAAGTTCATTCATGACCACCGCAATAGGGCAGGATTGTCTTCAAAAGTAAACAGTGGCTCTAACCCTTCTGTTGGTCGACAATACATATCACAGAATAAAAGCTATAATATTTCACAACCTAGTGGCTCTTACCAGGCCCGTTTAACCCAATACACCCCTCATCCAACCCATCTCCAAATCACCCCTCCACAGGCCCACTACACTACTACACCCTTATACCAACATACTCAGGCGCAACTCACACCACAACAGGCCCAACAGGCCACGTACACCACCCAGCAGCCACAATATGCAAGCCAAGTAATTCTAGGACCCGCTCCCACCCTCTACCCGTCTCAACCAATCTCGTTACCGAGCGCGTTTAGTACTATGACATAACAGGACCCGACGTGGAACATGGATACAGGTGCTTCTTCCCACTTAACTTCTAATATAAATAATTTAAGTTCTATTTTTAACAAACGTTTATTCCCATCTGTACACGTTGGTGACAGAAATTCTATTCCCATTACTAACACCAGACATAGCATTATTCCATCCACCCACCGTCCACTTCATCTTCATAATGTCCTTGTCACCCCCAATATTATTAAAAATCTCATTTCTGTACGTCAATTTACTAAAGATAATAATTGCACTATCGAATTTGACCCCTTTAGTTTTTTTGTGAAGGACTTCTGGACTCGCCATATCCTCCTTCGATGTGATAGTTCGGGAGATCTCTATCCCATTACCAAGCCATCTGTCACCCCTACCGCTCTTCTCTCAACAAGCTCCTCCATGTGGCACCAACGCCTCGGTCATCCAGGTGACGAAGTGCTACGGTCTCTTGTTTCTCGTCAATTTATTTCATGTTATAAAGAAAAGTCTCCACCTGTATGTCATGCATGCCAACTTGGCAAACATGTGAAGCTTCCTTTTCATAGTTCTACCTCTATTGTTGAACACTGCTTTGATATTATTCATTCCGACTTATGGACATCTCCCATTATTAGTAAAAGTGGTTTTAAATACTACGTCTTGTCTCTTGATCATTTCTCTCATTATCTGTGGATTTACCCTCTTCGTAATAAGTCCGACATGCTTGATAAATTTTTTCACTTTCGTAATTATGTTAAAAACCAATTCAAATGTGAAATAAAAAGTTTCCAATGTGATCATGGTGGTGAGTTCGACAATAACCGCTTACATACACTTTTTGCTAACCACGATATACAATTTAGATTCTCGTGCCCCAAAACTTCACAACAAAATGGCAAGACGGAACGCATGATTAGAACCATCAACAATGTCATTCGTACGCTCTTGTTTCAAGCCCACCTACCCCCACCTTTTGGGTCGAGGCCCTACATATGGCCACTTATCTCCTCAACCTTTTAACCTCTACCGCGATCAACAATGAAATCCCCTACACAAAAATTTTCCACAAAGCACCCGACTACTCTAACTTGCGTATATTTGGGTGTCTATGCTACTCTCACCTTCACTCTCCTCACAAACTTGCCCCACGCGCAACACCATGTATATTCTTGGGCTATCCCACATATCACCGTGGCTTTCGATGCCTAGACCTTGAAACAAACAAAATTTTACTTTCCCGACACGTCACCTTTGATGAAACACAATTTCCTTACCGCTCAATGACACCCGAATCTCCACCTTCCTAAACCTTTTTAGAATCTCCACCATCACCTCTACTTACTCAAATACTTAATAACCCCCCCCCCCCATAACTAATCCACTACAAGAATTCCCTAATACCCATCATGAGCCCATTACACCCAATGATCATATGAGTTTACCCAACAGCCCACTACCTCAACTGTAACCCAACAGCCTACCAACCGCAACCCAAAATGGATCATCACCAGCCCAACAACCCCCTACGAACTCAACCAATCCGAACGCCTCGACCCAACCCACACAGCCTACCACCGAACCACCCCGTACTCACTGCATGGTCACTCGGTCTCAATCAGGCATTGTCAAACCCATTGAACATCTCTCGCTTCATACTTCTTCTATCTCTCCCTTACCTAAATCTCCCTTCCTCGCTCTTCAAAACCCTCATTGGAATAATGCTATGTATGATGAGTATAATGCGTTAGTTAAAAATGGTACTTGGATTCTGGTACCACGGCCCTCTGGTGTTAATTTGGTGCGATCTATGTGGTTGTTTAAGCATAAATTTCATGCTGACGGAACTTTGAGCCATTATAAGGCTCGTTTGGTTGCCAATGGCAGCATTCAGCAACTCGGTATTGATTGTGATGAGACCTTTAGTCTGGTTATAAAAACGGCTACCATTCGCACCGTTCTTAGCCTTGCGGTCTCTCGCAAATGGCCAATCCATCAGCTTGACATTAAGAATGCTTTTCTTAACGGGGATTTATCCGAGACCGTCTATATGCACCAACTGCCGGGGTTTGTAGACTCCCGGTACCCTCATCATGTCTGCCTTCTACAGAAATCTTTATATGGACTAAAACAGGCACCTCATGCTCGGTTTCAGAGATTTGTAGGTTATGCTACTAGAGTTGGATTTTATCATAGTCGGTGTGATTCTTCACTATTTATTCTTTGACAGGGCTCCCAAGTGGCTTATTTACTCATCTATGTGGATGACATTATTCTTACAGCCTCATCTACTGCCCTCCTACGGCAGATCATTGCCTCCCTGCACAGTGAGTTTGACATGACTGATCTTGGGCAACTTAATTATTTCCTGGTCACTTCTGCTACTCGGCATTCCACAGGCCTCTTTCTATCTTAATAGAAGTATGCTACTGAGCTTCTTGAGCGTGCTCACATGACCAACTGTAACCCTTCTCGAAAACCAGTTGATATAGTATCCAAACTAGGTCCCGAAGGTGTTCCAGTTCAGGATCCTACTTTATATCGTAGTCTTGCAAGTGGTCTTCAGTATCTCACATTTACCAGACCAGATATCTCCTATGTTGTACAACAAATTTGTCTTTACATGCATGATCCTCGCGAGCCACATTTAGCTGCCCTTAAACGTATTCTACGATACGTTCGAGGGACTTTGGATTTTGGTCTTCACCTATATGTATCCTCCACCACTTCTCTTGTTGGATATACAGATGCAGACTGGGGGGGTTGCCCATCCACACGACGGTCTACTTCGGGATACTGTGTTTTTCTAGGCGATAATCTACTTTCTTGGTCTTCCAAGCGACAGCACACCGTCTCCCGTTCAAGTACCGAGGTGTTGCTAATGTTGTCGCTGAGACTGCCTGGCTTCGTAACCTACTTCGTGAGCTGCATTCTCCTCTTTCTACTGCGACTCTTGTCTACTCTGATAATGTTAGTGCAATATATTTGTCTGCCAATCCTGTTCAACATCAACGGACCAAACATATTGAAATTGATATTAATTTTGTCCGTGACATGGTTACTACTGGTCAAGATCGTGTTCTCCATGTACCCTCTCGCTATTAGTACGCAGATATATTCACCAAAGGACTTCCTTCAACCTTATTTGAAGATTTTAGATCCAGTTTGAAAGTCCGGCTTCCTCCCGCTCCAACTGCGGGGGAGTATTAGTCTACATTGTTAATACAAATATCGTCCCAAAAACGTTATTTATATTTTACGATCTTTATTAGTTTTGTTAATGACAAATACAAGGTATATCTTTTAGCAAATCATAAATACAAGTTAAAGTCTTTTTAGAACACATTTGCATTTCACAAGATCACTAGAATTTACATTTTATACATTTACATGTTTTTTTCCTAAAATGAAAACTTTATTTTTCAAAAGTTAGGATTACATCATGGCATGCATCATATACACAATCTTGGCAAGATTTTGTGATATTTTGTATAAATCTTCAAGCCAAAGAGTTGACATTTAAAGATATGGAAAGATATGGCAAGATTTGGAAAGATTTGAAGATCTCTTAGCTGGCCTGACACGTCGGATCCAAATGGATACAAAGACGGATCCAAGTTTTGGGATCCGCCGGATCCGCCGCCTGTTGCTCAGCTTTGCCTATAAATAGCAAGCTAATCATATGGCCATTCTTATCACTCATATAGCTTAAATACATACTCATTCATTTACATATCACTAACTAATATCATATCATTCATTTCATTGATCTTTCCTTTTGTAGCAAAGAAGATCACAGCATATAAGGATTAACAGTTTGTTATTATTCTTTTAGTATAGAGTCTGTGTGATCTTGTATTAGTTCACACTTCATTGTATGTATCATTCATTCTGTAGATTTTGGTTAGTGTTTTAGTCCTTAAAACACACAGAGTGTTGGGAGTGGTTGTACCCTTGTAAAGAACCAATGGGAGTGGTTGTACCCTTGTGAAAGAACCAATGGGAGTGGTTGTACCCTTGTAAAGAACTCGGTGTTTAGCTTAGTACCGGAAAAAGAAGTAAGCGACATGTAAAGGTTTTCTCCACCTAGAAGGGAGTTTGTTTCTTAGTGAAAGATAACTCTCGAGTTAGAGGCTCGAGGAGTGGAGTATGGCAAGGAAGAGAGTCCTTGTAGCCGAACCACTATAAACATCCGTGTTGTGTGGTTTGATCATTCCTCTCTTTACTTTTCTATATATTGTGTGATTACTTGTTTGTGTATGTTCTCTTTGAAATCACATTAAGTAACAAAGCGAATCAAATTTAAAAAAACGGTAAAACTATTCAACCCCCCTTCTAGTTTTCCACAATTGGTATCAGAGCAGGTAACTCAAGATTTTCAAAATATATTGTATTTTTAAAACTTGAAACGATAAATGGATTTTGAAAACTTTAAAGAAGGGCAATCTATGCAAAGACCACCACTATTTGAACCAAATTGTTTCATATATTGGAAAAATCGCTTTGAGACATATGTGAAGTCAAAGGACATAGATTTGTGGTATATTATTGTAGAGGGTGATTACAAGCCCATAAGTAATGATATTTCAGGTGGTCGGGATGTAGGTACTTCTTTTATTCGTCACAGTGATGAACAAAAGAGGTTGATTGCCAAAAATAATGAAGCCAAAATGATGCTTTATAATGCCTTACCTAAGAAAGAATATGAAAAATTTTTTATGTGTAAAACGGCTAAAGATAATTGGCAATCACTAATTATCACTCATCAAGGGAACTCACAAGTCAAAGATAACAAAATTGATATTCTTGTTCAACAATATGAACAATCTGTTATCTCTGAAGATGAGACAATTGATAGTGCGTTTGCTAGGTTTAATACTATTATTACCTCTCTTAAAGCACTTGACGAATCTTTTTCTAGTAAGAATTTTGTCAGGAAATTTCTAAGAGCACACCACCCAAAGTGGAGAGCAAAGGTGACAGCTATTGAAGAATCTAAGGATCTCTCAAGTATGACACTGGACGAGCTCATAGGAAACCTCAAAGTTCACGAAATGGTGATGGAAAAAGACTCAGAAATAGTTAAAGGCAAGAAGGAGAAAATGAAGTCCATTGCCTTGAAAGCTAAAGTTGAGTCAAGTGATGAAGAGTCTTGTTCTAGTAGCGAAGACGAAGAATATGCCATGGCCGTAAGAGATTTAAAAAAATTCTTCAGGAGACGAGGAAAGTTCGTTAGACCACCTCGTGAAGAAAAGAAATCCTTCCGAAAAGACCGTGATGATAGTAAGTATTATAGGTGTGGTGATTCTAGTCACTTAATAGGAGAATGTCCTAAGCCTCCAAAGAACAAGTCTCAAAGAGCCTTTGTCAGTGGAGCTTGGAGTGATAGTGAAGGAGATGATGACGAGCCTAAGAACGACGAAGTTGCTCTCATGGCTCACAACACAGAAGAGGTACATTCTGACTCATCATACTCTTCTATAGATGATGAAACCTTAGAAGTAGAATATAACAAACTGTGTGATATAACTTTAAAAATCATAAACAAAAATAAGTTCTTAAAAACCAAAACGACACTTTTAGAAAACGAAGTTTATTGGCTTAAAGAAAAGGAAATACGAATGAAAAAAGGTAAAAATGCTAAAGAAACGTGTGTGTCGTGTCAGGAACTTAAACTAGAACTAGAAACATTAAAAACCACACAGGAAGATCTCATCAAACAAAATTCCAAGTTTAAAAAGTTTGATAAAAACATAAGTTGTGCAGATGAGATAATAAAGATACAAAAACTACCTCATGATAAAACCGGACTAGGTTTTACGAAACTAGAAACTTTAAGTGACTTTAAGAAACAAACTGTGAAAGAAAAAGAAACTGTTCCAACTAAGTCAGAAGCCCACGGATCCGACGGATCCAAAGTTTTGGATCCGCCAGTTGTACCAAAAGGATCCGCCGGTACAAGTTGTGAACAGAAGGTTCTAAAAACTGACCGTACTGAATTCGTTAGAGTCACAAGAAAACCTAGTACTAGTATAACTAATAACAAACAAAAACCATCAGTTTCTATAGGAAAATTTCAAGCTAGAAATGAGTATAGAGTTAAAACGGTTCAACAGATACCTCAAACTAGTTTTCCCAAACACCCCTTTCCAAAAAGTAATGTTAACCCACAACATATTTACCAAAGTAAATGAAACCAAAACATGTCGAGAAACTTTCATGGTCCTAATTACATGCCATGGAACAATTGTCCACCATTTCCTTACATGAACCATGATAATGTCATGTTTAACCCAAACGGACCCATGAGATATTGGGGACCAAACACTTGAGTTTTTCTTGAACTTAGGTGTGCTTAAAAGTTGAATTAGAACCTGATGAGTGGATCAAAGATAGTGGGTGCTCAAGGCACATGACGAGAAACAAAAGCCTTTTCTCAACCTACCAAGTGTACAACGGAGGTTATGTCACATTCGGTAGCAAACTTAAAAGTAAAATCATCGGAAAAGGTACGATCTCTCATGACTCTCTCTCTATTGATGATGTTGCTCATGTATATAATTTAGGTTTTAACTTGCTTAGTATAAGTCAATTGTGCCGCAAAAAGTATAACGTCCTTTTCAGTGAAAATGGAAGAAAAATACTTAAAGACGGCATAACAGTAGGAAAAGGTGTTTTAAAGAATAAAGTATATGTTATGAAATTAGATAAAACACCTAAAGACAAACTTTGTCTAACTTCTTTGCACGATAACTCAACTCTATGGCATCGACGCTTAGGTCACGCCAATATGAGGTTAATTCAATCCTTATCATCTAAGGAACTCATTAGGAACCTGCCCAAGTTGAAATATGACCAACACTTTTGTGATGCTTACAAAATAGGAAAACAAGTTCATAATAGCAATAAGGTTAAAAACATAGTGTCTACATCTAGGTGTCTAGAATTATTACATATGGATTTGTTTGGTCCATCCGCTATATAAAGTTACGGGGGAAACTTCTATACTTTTGGTAATAGTAGATGATTACTCTAGGTATACATGGACTAAGTTTTTGAAAACTAAAAACAAAGCATTTGATAAATTTGAAATCTTAAGTAAGAAAATTTAAAATCAAATAGGAAGTAACATAGTATCAATTAGAACTGACCATGGTCGTGAATTCGACAACGAAATTCAATTCGGAGCTTTTTGTGATGCCAATGGCATAACTCATAATTTCTCGGCTCCTCGAACCCCTCAATCTAACGGTGTGGTAGAACGCAAAAATAGGACAATTCAAGAAATGAGTAGAACCATGTTAAATGAACAAAACATACCTCAAAAGTTTTGGCGTCACGCTGTAGATACATCTACATATATTCTAAATCGAGTTCTAATTAGACCATTCTTGAAAAAGACTCCATATGAGTTATACAGAGGCAAAAAGCCTACTTTAGGATATTTTAAAGTGTTTGGAAGCAAGTGCTTCATTTTAAACACAAAGGATTATCTCACCAAGTTCGACCCAAAGTCGTATGAAGGTGTATTTCTAGGATATTCACAAACTAGTAAAGCATATATAGTTTTGAACAAAGAAACCTCAAGAGTCGAGGAATCGTTGAATGTAACATTCGACGAAAGTCCACCTCCCTCTAAGACATCACCTTTGGTAGATGATGACTTAGTTGAAAGTCAAATGGTTGAAAATATAGAAAATGTTGAAAATGATAAAGAAGATGAACCAGTAAAAAGTGATTTAGTCAACATCAAAGAAACAAAAAGTCATCCATTAGAAAACGTCATAGGAAAACTTAATGAAAGAACATTGAGATCTAAAGCTCAAAATGAAAGTAATTTCTTTTGTTTTGTTTCAACAATTGAGCCTAAAAATATAAATGAGGCTATAAAAGATGAATCATGGGTTATTGCTATGCAAGAGGAATTAAATCAATTTGTTAGAAATGACGTTTGGACGCTAGTTCCACAACCTAAAAATCAAACCATAATCGGTACAAAATGGGTGTTTAGAAATAAAATGGATTAAAATGGCATAGTATCTAGAAACAAAGCTAGGCTAGTAGCACAAGGCTACAATCAACAAGAAGGTATAGATTACGATGAAATATTTGTACCCGTAGCTAGACTAGAGTCTATTAGGATACTACTTGCATATGCATGTGCACATGATTTTAAATTATTTCAAATGGATGTCAAAAGCGCATTTTTAAATGGATTTATAAACGAAGAAGTATATGTTGCACAACCTCCAGGCTTTGCCAATTTTGAAAAACCAGATCATGTTTACAAACTTAAGAAAGCTTTATACGGACTTAAGCAAGCACCAAAAGCTTGGTATGATCGACTTAAGACCTTCCTAGTTGACCATAAGTATACCATGGGCCTAGTAGAAAATACTCTCTTCACCAAAAAAAAAGGGATCACATATTATCATCGTCCAGATATATGTGGATGACATTATATTCGGATCAACTTGTCAAGAGTTATGCGATGATTTCTCAAAAATCATGCATGACGAGTTTGAAATGAGTATGATGGGGGAACTAAACTTTTTCTTAGGTCTCCAAAAAAAACAATTAGAAGATGGGATATTCTTCAACCAATCAAAGTATATCAAAGATATGCTTAAAAAGTTTGGTCTTGAAGACTCAAAACCTATGAAAACACCCATGTCCTCAGAAACCAAACTCACAAAGTATGAAGAAAATGAATTCGTAGATAGCACTAAATATAGAGGAATGATTGGTAGTTTGCTCTATCTTACAGCTAGTAGACCGGACATTATGTTTAGTGTTTGTCTATGTGCACGTTTTCAAGAAGATCCCAAAATATCTCATCTTGAAGCCGTTAAACGGATATTTAGATACATTAAAGGCACTACACATTTAGGATTATGGTATCTCAAAGGGACAGGTGTAGAAACCATAGTGTATGCCGACTCAGACCATGCCGGTGACTATGTTGATAGGAAAAGTACTAGCGGTATTTGTACTTTTGTAGGACATTGTCTCACCGCATGGTTTGCTAAGAAACAAACAGCCCTCGCCATATCAACAACTGAAGCCGGGTACGTATCAGCAGGAAAAGCTTGCCACCAAGCACTGTAGATGAAATAAGCTCTCGTCGACTATGGAATTGAACTCAACGACATTCCTATTCTTTGCGACAACAAAGGAGCTATCGATCTCAGCAAAAATCCAGTCCAACACGCTAGAACCAAACACATAGAAATACGTAACCACTTCCTACGTGACAATGTTCAGAAGGGAAACATTTCAATTGAGACAGTTTCCTAAGAGGACAACATTGCTGATATCCACACAAAACCTCTCAAGAGAGAACCTTTCAACTATCTTAGACTTGGTTTAGGATTAATGGAACCTAGTGAGTAGAATAAACGTTAGCTCAAACCTTAGATTAACCAAAAACGGCAACAGCCAAACTCTTGTTCTGATCCTGCGGATCCAAACGACAACAAGGGCGGAACCCTTGTTTGGGATCCGTCGGATCCGTCATCTGCTTAGGCAGTTTTTATATATATTAAACAAATACCCTGTACTATTCATCACTCTTCCCTAAAACTTATCACCTACTCTATTCGACTCATAATTCACCAAAATCATAATTTAGGCTATCTTCTTCAACCAATTTGTGCTCAAATCATCACTGTAAGTATCCTTAACATGTTTTTACTCCTGATCTGCGTCTAGGATTTCTATTTCATGCACAAAACCAAAACTTGGGGTTATGCATAATTCTTGAAAAATCATGAAGCATATTTACTAAATTGCATAACAAATCATGTTTTTCATAGTTAGGAATTGCATCTTGTAGTACATTGTCATTATTCATCAAAAACCCCATGAGAAATTTTTGCTAAAATCTTCTCACGACTAGGAAAAACGGTTTTTGAACATTGTTCATACAAATACAAAAACGTTATGTTTTAAGCATCACTTGCATAATGTCTCTTGAATGCTAAAGGGAATACATAACTAATATGTATTTTCGGGTACATTCAATCGAAGCTACATTGAAGTAGGAGCGTTTGGGTTATCTATCATTTTATCATAAAACTTGCATAAACATAATTTTCATGCATCAAAAAGAGTCGAGATAACCGCACCTCCACATTGTCCTCATGTAGGCATACACTAGACTTTTATACTTATTTTCGATAATTTCAACTAAACTATATATTTTTCATGTCTAGGATAACTATGTCTCCCGCAACCAACTACGATCACAAAAAGGCCATCGATTATCTTCCCAAACACCACAAAACCAAGGTTCTCACCGAAGCCCAAGTTAATATATTCAAAGCCTTAGAAAAATGATACGTCCATGAGGGTAGGGTTGTAGACTCCTCATTCTATGAAGATACCAATCTCCATGAGCAATTGGCCGCGATTCATTTCGATTGTCTTTTAGACATTGATGAGCCATCATTCCTCGGTTCATTCTCGAGTTCTATGCAACCGTAGGTCTTAGTTCAAGCGACAATGGTCTTATGAGCATTCACTTCAGAGTCAATGGAACCTTATTCAACATTCCCTTAGATCAATTTGGTGATGTCTTAGGAGTTCCTAATCAAGGAACATGTGTCTACTCCGATAAGTGGTCATTGACAATCTTAGAGTCCAACCTTGAAAGAACGGCACCATATGCCACACCTTTGACCGACAAAAAAACCATTAGGGAGCATTTCTTCTTACCTAGGAACAACCCAACTAGGTTACATCGAGGTCGTCATGTACCTAGAAATCCTTTTGCCATGGAACTAAATGAACTTAGGCCTGAATTTAGGAAGTTAGAAGATGTTTGAGAGCTAATGTCATTAGCACGGTAGGGAATCGAGATCATATTAACGCATGTCTTTGTTATATGATGTATTGTGTGTCAACTCATCAACCTTTCAACCTTGCATACTATATCGCCAAACGAATGGCCGATATTTCGGTACAAGGTACCACCGCAATGCCCTACAGGATGCTCTTGACTCGTCTCTATAGAGCCTTTGAACCCATTCCTAGAAATGCCTTAGGTTTTGTTCCCGAATACGAAGAAATTCTACACACCTTTGTCGCTCTAAGTGATTATAGGGTAGCGGTTGAAAAAGGAAAACGTCCTCGTCCTCAAATATCATCATCATCATCATCATCAATGAGTGACGATGACGGCTTGCCTAATTCTAGGATCGCTCCACCGAAGTACTTGAGTCAACTTCCACCGATCCCGAATGAATTAGCGGAATTCAAGCAAACCAAAGGAATGGTGAAGAATTTGGGGCGTTGTATCATGAAACTTCACAAGGGTATGAAGAAATTGAGCAAGAAGTTCAAGAGAGAGGAGTGGTTGGAATTAGACGTTATTAGACAATGATGTGTTAAACATGTATGGTTCTTAACTTATTACGGGAGTACTTGACTTGTATGTGAACTAACTTGATATTGCAGGTCGATAACACATGTTGTTATCAATTTTCCGAGATTAAGCCCCCGTTTGGCTTAACTCCCTATATGGTAGGATATTATGATCGGATTTATCTATATGCAAACGTGTGTTAGAATATATATGTTTAACATATTTGTACTACATATTAGCTATTACATATGTTATAGGAGAATTTTCGGGTTTTGGTCGAAAAATGCGAAATTTGACATGCTCTCTGTTTGTTTTAGCACATTCGGACAACGGATCTGGCGGATCCCATATTTTGGATCCGCCTAGTGTATCTCTTGGATCCACCATTCCAGAACCCACGGATTCCACAGCTCCCAAACTTTGGCTCCGCCTTGTTGTCGATTGGATCCGCGGGTACAAACAGTAACTGTTTTCAAAAATTCCCGACTCATCCCGACACTGAGATTTTGGTTTGTAGCTTTTTTAGATTATATTCACTGATTATTAAACTCTCTAGAATGATTTAGGAACTCTTAGAACCCTAAGAACTCAATTTCCCACCAAAATTTGAATTTTCAAATTTTACATGTGAGTTACCTTTCTAATACAAGCAATGAACCCTTTTGAGGGATCCGTCAAATCCGTGGAAACATCTTATCAACAGATTTTCCACTATCTCCTTGCATTTACTGCAAATCCCCCTCATATCACTCAACTCCATTTCAATGGGTTGACCTTGAGATGTGACAAGCTTAAATTTTTGTTCCAAATCATTAGGAACCAACATTCTCCATTGGATTTACATCCAATCCAAACACACAGACCAACAAACCTTCTGCCTATAAATTAGTACCTTAGGACCATCACAAGTCACACAACAACCATCTTATCTACATTTCTCTCCTGTACATCTTAGCTACATTATCAACCATGACAAAATCAAGTACCTCATCCACTAGCAAACCCCCAAAACGAACTGCTCGTATTAGTGTTAAGGCATGTTGCTTCATAAACTTAGCAAACTCATCATCAGAGGAATCATCTCCTCTAAATATTTCATCACCTATTGCAAGTGAGACTTTCCTCACACTCTCCACTCCAACACCACCAAATGTAGTCATTCATACTCCACCACCAACAATTACTCCGATAGCTACCACTCCACCACCCGCTCCATCACAACCTGTTAGATCACCATCACCCCCAAAATCACCCAAACTCCAACCAATGGAGCTATTTAGGACTCCACCTTCATCACCACATCCATACCTTGATGACTTGGAAGACCTTCCACCAAGGTCAACCAATACTCCACCCATGACCTTTGAAGGTCAAGAGCCCATGCTTTTTCATTCGCTATATCATGATATCCACGGTCCTCTATACCGTGATGCACCATCACCTCAACCTCAAACACAACCTCTTTCACCCACATCCACACTAATTGCCATTGATGAGGCAATGTAGATAAATGAGCCACAAACCCAAGAAGAGATCAACGAGGAACTCACCCGTCTCCATGCTCTCTCTAATATGGTTAGATCTAGCCTTGATGAAGCAATGAATCTACAAACCATCTTGATGAACTCCATCCCCACTCCACCATCATCCAACCAACAACAACAACCAACCACCACCACCACCAACACCAAACCATGAGACTATTCTTCCTCCCGGTTTTTCAAGCCATGATTGCTCGCATTGTGAGAGAACCGCTCATTTGGCCCAAAGGATCAACATTTTGGTCCATGAGCTCCAAAACGAAATGAGGTTCATATTGAACCACATTCTCGAGCGTCTCAATGCAATCTCACATCCTCCTCAATAGGAGCTTTGTTAGTTTCCTCTTAAAGGAACTTTTAGGGTGTCGATTTATAATCTTGCTTATTAGTTTTTATTTTCCTTGTTTGAATGTAACATCATTTTTTCCAAGTAATGAATGTTATGTTTTTATGCTTGTGAGTGATCAACATTAAGCATATTATCTCATTTTAGAATACTAACATCATAGTATGGTTGTCTTAACTTCACATATTGCTTTGATCAAATGTACATTAGGTACTAAATTTTGATCAGACACTTCATTTTGACTTTTTAAAGTCAAATGTGCTGAACCTTATTGTTTGGTTGACAATTACAAATGCATTTTACTTCCATGAAGTAACTAGCTTTTCTTTTATAGCATCTCCTATCCTTCAAATGTATATGTTAATACAAATATCGTCCTAAAAACGTTATTTATATTTTACGATCTTTACTTAGTTTTGTTAATGACAATTACAAAGTATATCTTTTAGCAAATTATAAATACTAGCTAAAGTCACTTTAAAACACATTTTACATTTCACAAGATTACATAGAATTACATTTTACACATCTACTAGTTTATTTCCTTAAAAGGAAACTTTATTTTTAAAATGATACAATGACATCAGGGCATGCATCATAAATAGATTATGTGATATATTAGTTAGATCTTCAAGCAAGATAGTTGACTTTGGAAGATTTTGAAGCGACATGACAAAGATATGGAGAGATATGGCTAGATTTGGAAAGATTTCCAAAATCTCTTAGCTGTCATTTTGGCGGAACCAAACGACATCAAAGACGGATCCCTTTTATGGGATCCGCCGGCTGTTCACCAGCTTGCCTATAAATAGCAAGCTGATCATTTGAACACACCATCACTCATATAGCCTAATATTCATACTCATTCATTTACATATCATCTAACCCTCATCATTCATTCATTTCATTTGATCTTTCCTTTGTAGCAAAGGAGATTAAGCATCAAGGTTCAACACAGACGTGTAAAACCTTTAGCATAGTTACTGTGTGATATAGTTGTAAATTCACACATCATTATTTGTATCATTTATCTCAGTGAGTGTGGTTAGTGTTTTAGTCCTCAAAACACAAAGAGTGTAGGGAGTGGTTGTACCCTTGTAAAAGAACCAAACGGGAGTGGTTGTACCCTTGTAAGCAACGTGTAAAGGTTTTCTCCACCTAGAAGAGAGTTTGTTTCTTAGTGAAGGATAACTCTCGAGTTAGAGGCTCGAGGAGTGGAGTAGGGCAAGGAAGAGAGTCCTTGTAGCCGAACCACTATAAACATCCGTGTTGTGTGGTTTGATCTTTCCTCTCTTTACTTTTCATATATATATATATATATATATATATATATATATATATATATATATATATATATATATATATATATATATATATATATATATATATATATATATATATATATATTGTGTGAATATTCGTTTGTGCTTGTTTCCTTTGAAATAACATAGAATAACAAAGCGAATTAATTTTAAACGGTAAAACTATTCAACCCCCCTTCTAGTTTTCCACAATTGGCATCAGAGCTTGAAACGATCAATGGATTTTGAAAACTTTAAAGTAGGGCAATCTATGCAAAGACCACCACTATTTGAACCAAATTGTTTCATATATTGGAAAAATCGCTTTGAGACATATGTGAAGTCAAAGGACATAGATTTGTGGTATATACTTGTAGAGGGTGATTACAAGCCCATTAGTAATGATATTTCAAGTGGTCGGGATGTAGGTACCTCTCTTACTCGTTACGGTGATGAGCAAAAGAGGTTGATTGCCAAAAATAATGAAGCCAAAATGATGCTCTACAATGACTTACCTAAGAAAGAATATGAAAGAGTTTTTATGTGTAAAACGGCTAAAGATATTTGGCAATCACTTATTATAACTCATCAAGGGAACTCACAAGTCAAAGATAACAAAACTGATCTTCTTGTTCAACAATATGAACAATTTGTTATCTCTGAAGATGAGACCATTGATAGTGCGTTTGCTAGGTTTAATACAATTATTACATCTCTTAAAGCACTTGATGAATCTTTTTCTAGTAAGAATTTTGTCAGGAAATTTCTAAGAGCACTCCACCCGAAGTGGAGAGCAAAAGTGACAGCTATTGAAGAATCCAAGGATCTTTCAAGCATGACACTAGATGAGCTCATAGGAAATCTCAAAGTTCACGAAATGGTGATGGAAAAAGATTCAGAAATAGTTAAAGGCAAGAAGGAGAAGATGAAGTCCATTGCCTTGAAAGCTAGAGTTGAGTCAAGTGATGATGAAGAGTCTTGTTCTAATAGCGAAGACGAAGAATATGCCATGACCGGAAAGTTCGTAAGACCACCTCGTGAAGAAAAGAAATCCTTCCGAAAAGACCGTGATGATAGAAAAGGCAAGTTAGATAGGAAGTGCTATAGGTGTGGAGATTCTGGTCACTTTATAGGTGAATGTCCAAAGCCTCCAAAGAACAAGTCTCAAAAAGCATTTGTTAGTGGAGCTTGGAGTGATAGTGAAGGAGATGATGATGAGCCTAAGAACAACGAAGTTGCCCTTATGGCTCATGACACAGAAGAGGTACATTCTGACTCATACTCCTCTATAGATGATGAAACCTTAGAAGTAGAATATAACAAACTATGTAATATAACATTAAAAATCATCAACAAAAAAACAAATTCTTGAAAACTAAAACAACACTTTTAGAAAATGAAGTGTATTGGCTTAAAGAAAAAGAGATACGAATGAAAAAAGGCAAAAATAGTAAAGATACATGTGTCTCTTGTCAAGAACTAAAATTAGAATTAGATGCACTAAAAACCACACAGGAAGATCTCATTAAGCAAAACTCTAAGTTTAAAAGGTTTGATAAAAACATAAGTTGTGCAGATGAGATAATGAAGATGCAAAAACTTCCTCATGATAAAACCGGACTAGGTTTTATGAAACTAGGAACCTTAGGTGATTTTAAGAAACAAACTGTGAATGAAAAAGAAACTGTTTCAACCAAGTCAAAAGCCCACGGATCTGACGGATCCAAAGTCTTGGATCCGCCAGTTGTACCCAAGGGATCCGCGGGTACAGAAGTTGAACAGAAGGATCTTAAAACGAACCGTACTGAATTTGTCAAGGTCACTAGAAAACCTAGTACTAGTATAACTAATAACAAGCTAAAACCAGCTGTTTCAATAGGAAGAGGACAAGCTAGGAATGAGTATAGAGTTAAAACAACTTAACAGAGACCTCAAACTAGTTTTCCCAAACACCCCTTTCCTAAGAGTAATGTTAACTCACAACATCATTATCAAAATAATTGGAACCAAAATATGCCTAGAAACTTCCAAGGTCCCAATTACATGCCATGGAACAATTGTCCTCCATTTGCTTACATGAACCATGATAATGTTATGTTTAACCCAAACGGACCCATGAGATATTGGGGACCAAACGCTTGAGTCTTTCTTGAACTTAGGTATGCTTAAAAGTTGAACTAGAACCAGATGAGTGGATCAAAGATAGTGGGTGTTCAAGACATATGACGGGAAACAAAAGCCATTTCTCAACCTACCAAGTGTACGACGGAGGTAATGTCACGTTTGGTAGCAAGCATAAAAGTAAAATCATCGGAAAAGGTACGATCTCTCATGACTCTCTCTCTCTATTGATGAGGTTGCTCATGTTGATAATTTAGGTTTTAACTTGCTTAGTATAAGTCAATTGTGCCGCAAAAAGTATAACGTCCTTTTCAGTGAAAATGGAAGTAAAATACTTAAAGACGGCATAACAGTAGGAAAAGGTGTTTTGAAAAATAACGTATATGTTATGAAATTAGATAAAACACCTAAAGACAAGCTTTGTCTTACCTCTTTGGACGAAAACTCAACTCTATGGCATCGACGTTTAGGTCATGCCAATATGAGGCTAATTCAATCCTTATCATCTAAGGAACTCGTTAGAAACCTACCCAAGTTGAAATATGACCAACACTTTTGTGATGCTTGCAAAATTGGGAAACAAGCTCATAATAGCCATAAGGCTAAAAATATGGTGTCTACATCTAGGTGTCTAGAATTATTGCATATAGATTTGTTTGGTCCATCCGCTATACAAAGTTATGGGGGTAACTTTTATACTTTGGTTATAGTGGATGATTACTCTAGGTATACATGGACTAAATTTTTGAAAACCAAAAATGAGGCCTTTGATAAATTTGAAATTCTAAGCAAAAAAATTCAAAATCAAATAGGAAGTAACATAGTATCTATTAGAACCGACCATGGTCAAGAATTTGACAACGAAATCCAATTCTGAACATTTTGTGATAATAATGGAATAACACATAATTTCTCGGCTCCTCGAACTCCACAATCTAATGGTGTAGTAGAACGAAAAAATAGGAAAATTCAAGAAATGAGTAGAACTATGTTAAATGAACAAAACATACCTCAAAAGTTTTGGTGTCACGCAGTGGATACTTCCACATATATCCTAAATAGAGTTTTAATTAGACCATTTTTAAATAAAACTCCTTGTGAACTTTATTGAGGCAAAAAGTCTGCTTTAGGATATTTTAGAGTTTTTGGAAGCAAGTGCTTCATTTTAAACACAAAATATTATCTCACCAAGTTCGACCCAAAGTCGTATGAAGGTGTATTTCTTGGGTACTCACAAAACAGTAAAGCATACATAGTCTTGAACAAGGAAACCTTAAGAGTCAAGGAATCGTTGAACGTAACATTTGACGAATGTCCACCTCCCTCTAAGACATCACCTTTGGTAGATGATGACTTGGTTGAAAGCCAAATGGTTGAAAACATAGAAAATGTTGAAAATGATAATGAAGATGAACCAGTAAAAAGAGATATAGTCAATATCAAAGAAACAAAAAGTCATCCATTAGAAAACGTCATAGGAAAACTTAATGAAAGAACATTAAGATCTAAAGCTCAAAATGAAAGTAATTACTTTTGTTTTGTTTCAACAATTGAGCCTAAAAATATAAATGAAGCTATAAAAGATGAATCTTGGGTAATTGCTATGTAAGAGGAATTAAATCAATTTGTTAGGAATGACGTTTGGACTTTAGTTCCACAACCTAAAAATCAAACCATTATCGGTACCATATGGGTTTTTAGAAATAAAATGGATGAAAATGGCATAGTATCTAAAAACAAAGCTAGGCTAGTAGCACAAGGCTACAATCAACAAGAAGGTATAGATTATGCTGAAACATTTGCACCCGTAGCTAGACTTGAGTCTATTAGAATACTACTTGCATATGCATGTGCACATGATTTTAAATTATTTCAAATGGATGTCAAAAGTGCATTTTTAAACGGATTTATAACTGAAGAAGTATATGTTGCACAACCTCCCGGCTTTGCCGATTTTGAAAAACCAAATCATGTTTACAAACTAAAGAAAGCTTTATACGGACTTAAGCAAGCACCAAAAGCTTGGTATGATCGACTTAAGACCTTCTTAGTTGACCATAAGTACACCATGGGCCTAGTAGACAACACTCTCTTTACCAAGAAAAAGGGATCACATATTATCATCGTCCAGATATATGTGGATGACATTATATTCGGTTCAACTTGTCAAGAGTTATGTGACGATTTCTCAAAAATCATGCATGACGAGTTTGAAATGAGTATGATGGGGGAGCTAAACTTTTTCTTAGGTCTCCAAATTAAACAATTAGAAGATGGGATATTCTTTAACCAATCAAAGTATATCAAAGATATGCTTAAGAAGTTTGATCTTGAAGACTCAAAACCAATGAAAACACCCATGTCCTCCGAAACCAAACTCACAAAGGATGAAGAAAATGAATCCGTAGATAGCGCTAAATATAGGGGAATGATTGGTAGTTTACTCTATCTTACGGCTAGTAGGCCGGACATTATGTTTAGTGTTTGTCTATGTGCACGTTTTCAAGAAGATCCCAAAATATCCCATCTTGAAGCCGTTAAACGGATATTTAGATACATTAAAGGTACTACACATTTAGGATTATGGTATCCCAAAGGAACGAGTGTAGAAACCATAGTGTATGCCGATTCAGATCATGCTGGTGACTATGTTGATAGGAAAAGTACTAGCGGTATTTGTACTTTTGTAGGACATTGTCTCACCTCATGGTTCGCTAAGAAACAAAGGGCCCTTGCAATTTCAACAACCGAGGCAGAGTATGTATCTGCAGGAAAGGCGTGTCAACAAGCACTGTAAAACCCGCAAATTAATATAATCTGAAAAGTCTAAAATACCCTCTGAATTTGAACTTTTGAGAACTTATAAAATACGCTATAAATTAAAACTTGAGTTATATAACACGTTATGACTCCAAACTACATGATACGAACATATAACCTAAATTAAATATGAAATGACACAAGGACCGTATGATATGAAGTATGGCACGTTTAAGAAGTTCTATAGTCCGAAAATAATAAACTTGCACATGTTTTCTTTTAGTGTTCCTTGGGCCGAAATTCTTTTGTTATACTAGCACTAAACCTTGGGCCTAAAACTTGAAGTTACCAACAAACATTGGCCCATTTTTTTCCCCCCTCAAAATTCCGGCCCCCTTTATTTTCCTATTACCGAAAATTTTTAAAACCCTAGACTCCTTTCACTCTCTCTAATCGACGGCACAAAGTAGAGGAAGAAGGAACCCGTTTGTGTGGTATTCTTGATCTTGTGTTATCCTTGTTCTTCGTGTAATCTTCGAGGGTATGGTATCACTTGCTTTGTTAAATCCTTGTTCATGTTTTTGTATTCTTAATCGAATTAAAGTTACATTATGTGTCACATAAAATCATAAAACCTAAAAACCCTAAAACTCATAAGATATGGATCGACTGAATTTTCTGTGGTAATAATTCGATTTGAATGTGTTTAGAACTGATATGTATTGACCTAGATATGTTTTGGACTCACCCATAATCGTTTGGGGTCAAGAATTAATGAACGGGATGACGAAAACCCTAAGTTATATATGATTCTGTGAAAAACTGCTTCTGACCTAAAGTTTTACTCGACTTTAATCGGCTGTGAATTAATGATGTGAACGTATATTTTGATGTTTCTGAAGTCTAGATTGTAGTTTAATGAAATAGCTACCTGGAGAAATTTAGTTTGTAATTTTTGGAGGTCGGTAAGGCTACTTTTTGATTTTTGGAAAATTATGTGTCTGGTCGTATTTTTAAGTCTGGAAAATCAGTCCGGGTTTTTCAATTTTAATTTCCAAACCGTGTCGAATTAGAAAGATCCCTTTGAACTGGGTAATATATGGGATGTATTCAAGTATCTGGGATTTTTATAGATTTTTATAAATTTTTCTTAAGGGGTTTCTAATTAATAACTTTTCGTATAGTAAAATCAATCAGAAATCTGGACAACTTGAAATAAAGGATTTTTAAACTATAGTTACACTTGATAATAAATTCTGGAAAAATTTGGGTAGATTCTTAAGAAATCTGGGCACTTTTTTGAATTTTTGGGGAATTTATTTCTGAGTTCTTATATGATTTTCGATTTATAGAAAACCTGAAAACTTCAAGTTCAAAACTGTTAGAACCTGATGAAAAGTATAAAAAGGGTTTTGAAAGGTGTTTTGTGTTTATTTTAGAAACTAAAGGGACTAAATGTGTAATTTTATGAAACTTGAGGGTTTGATTCGTGCCACACTTATAATTGGGAGTATAATCTGTAATTTAGTAAATGTGAAGGTTAGTTGTGTAATTATGAACATAATAAGGGTTGAAGTGTAATTTGTATAATTATAAGGTTTATTTTGTGATTTTGGTAAATCAAGGGTGTAATGTGTAAACTATGAAACTTAAAGGACGGGAGATGTGATTCTGAATAAATGATGTACTTAAATTAGTAGTTTTCAATATTTTCATTCAAGACCCTTAACTTTGGGATGTTTGCAATTAAAAAACCCTAACCTATGGAAACTTGTCATATTTAATCTTGAACTTATGTAAAAGGTATTATGAACCTTAACCTACTAACATGGTCATCTTTAATAAGTTGATAAACAGGAATGATAATAACTAAAGTTACTGAATGTGTAAAGTTACCTAAGATGGAGAGAAACTAAAATGAAACCTCATGATTTAGAAACTATGAAACTATGAAATCATAAAGCTATGAAACTTATAAGTACACTTATAATTCGTGTAGATTCGCTGAGGCGGGAGTAATCCGGTGTCCTGTGATCTGTCTTTGGTTTGTTTTGCTATCAAATAAGGTACAGATATTCTGCTCTTCTTGTAAGGAGCCTTCGTCTCATTTCTGATTTCTGATTCATTGCTATGTTTTCCTTGTATTGTGAACTGTAGATTTGAACCCTTGCTTTAACCTTTGTCTTGAACCTTGTCATAAACCTGGACCTGAACCTTGATACACTTGATATGAACCATTCGACTTAAACCTTGACTTGAACTCTTGCCTTGAACCTTTGACCTGAACCCTGCTATGTTTTCTTCCTATATTTGACATGACTTGTTCACCACTAGTAACCTGAATAATTAAGACCTTGGGTACTTGAAGGTTCATAGGATTTTATAACTACTTTTAGTTGTATATGAAGAGGTTTTTGAACATTTCCTTAAAAGACTTTTATTATGAAAACTGTTTTAACGATCATTTTATTATAACCATTTAAAAAGGATTTCTTTTAATAAACCATTATGAACCTTCTAGTATTGACCTTCCAGTATTTGACCTTTCTGATATGGACCTCCTGATAATGAACCCCTGCATTTATCTCCTGTATTGAATCCTGATATGAACCCTGATATGATACCTGACATTTGATACCTGGGACTTGACACCTGATAATTGATACCCGAGACTTGATACTTGACCTTGACCCACAGTTTGAGACTACGAGCCAAAATTTGTTCCCTAGCCATGAAGGTAACATGGCCGTGTCTGTGATGCACCACTGGCATGACTAGTGTGTAGCCCTAGTGATTTGGTTACACCGTCCCCATCCATATTATGGCCAATATGATTTGTTTTGGGGGGCGAATGGATGCATCCTAGACCTGTCCTGTTTGTGATATGTGATATGATATGTGGTGACTGATGATGGGTGCAATCCACGTCTTTCACAACCCCTGGGAGCTTGCAACTCCAACCCCTGGAGGTATCCCCTCACCCTGTTTCCTGGTATGCTGAGGTCACCCCTCCATACACCCTGATATATGATTTGATTTGATGTGATATGTTTGGGCTCGTAGAGGATTTCTGTTTCCCTGAATCCTTGTAACCTTATGACCTGACACTTGACCTGACATTTGACATGACTTGATTTGACTTGGGTTGTGGTGGATTACTGGATTATGTTACCCTATGACCTGATACTGGACTTGACTTGATTCGACTTGGGCTGGTGGTGGGTTACGGTTTACTTTACATCTACCTGTTGTAACCATTTTCTGATAACCTTGTCCCATTTTCTTTCCTACTCCTGTTACATCTTGTAATGTTTCACTTACTTCATTATCCCATATTTCTGCTTTGTTATCATTATATCTGTTCACTGAGCTCTCGTAGCTCAGCCGCGTTTCTTTTTCCCGCGGCAGGTTTTAGTTGGAGGCTGGGTATGAGTGGAGAGCACTTGGGACTTAGAAGATTATACTTAGATTTGCTATCCTGGACTTAGAGATAATTACATTGTTAGACTTAATATTTTTTTTTTTTTTTTGTAGTTCTCATTTGTACCCCTTGTATATCAGATTTTCCCTTTGTAAACTTTGGAATTCATTTGTATTATTTTGTCATATGCTTGTGTATGCTTTGATACATCACCATAGTGTAATACTTCTACCCTTATCGGGTTGGCGTGTTACAAATTATGGTATCAGAGACAGGTTGCGACTTGTAATACATTTACCCTTGACCTGTGAAGTTTGGGCCATTAGGTTTCCACTGTAGGCGCTCATAAGATAACCTGTAAAAATTTTCCTTAGGACTTCCCTATAGGAACTTAAGTTCTGACCAGTGAGGAATGGGTAGATTATAAGCCTTTTGTTTAAGTATCATTGCTTCCGCATCACTCTGATTCGTGCCTTGCTTTTGGTTAAAGCCTCTTGAGATCCCTCTTGGAAATTGAAAGCTTATGCCTTGCACCACCTAAGTTTTGAAACCTAAATAAACCTTGAAGCCATTGAAAAATTTCATAGTAATTGCCTGACACTATTTGATCCTTACCTTCAGATTCCGTCTCTGACCTCTGATCTTTTGTTAATCATTTCGATGCCTCTTGGGCATTTTGAGAATCTCCATGGCGAGTAGTTTGGTTTTCCCTCTTGATTATGACATTTGATTTTGTTGACCTCCGAGACTATAGAAGTACTAGATGGATTAATGATAGGTTGTTTTGCTTACGACTCGAGATAAAGTATGATCATCATGAAGGCATATTTATGTGGTGCTAGTATTATGACGTCTGGCCAACGTGATAATACTTACACCATATAATGTGCCCTCATTGTGGCCATAGGATACCTTGGGAAGTACCTAAGAAGTTTAGAATTTGATCTCCGTTGGATTATCCGTGACTAGTGAGACTTTAGGTTCATCCTACCTATGCGTATACTCTGCCTTTGTTCATTAGATATCTGGATGAGTTTGGACTCTCTTTGCGCATTCTGTTGACCTCAGTTATGAATCTTAAACTCTTGGAGAGCTATCTACTGTTGACACAGTTAAGTTGATCTGAAATTTAGTCCGTATTCCCATATGAGCTTTCCTGAAGATTAGCCTTTCATCCATTTCATGTTGTACGGACCTTTTGATCAAAATCAACCCAATTTGTCTCCTTCAGAGAAATTTGAACCCACTTCGTTTAGACTTGAGTTATGAGAAACTATTTGGTCTGAAGATCTTTTTGAAAGAACCTTCCCGGGCGTGAGAATGTTTGTGACGACCTTTTGCGACTTGCTACAACTTCGTTTAACTTTGCGACTTCAATTTTCGAGGACGAAAAATTTTTTTTTTAGAGGGGAAGAGTTGTAAAACCCGCAAATTAATATAATCTGAAAAGACTAAAATACCCTCTGAATTTGAACTTTTGAGAACTTATAAAATACGCTATAAATTAAAACTTGAGTTATATAACACGTTATGACTCCAAACTACATGATACGAACATATAACCTAAATTAAATATGAAATGACACAAGGACCGTATGATATGAAGTATGGCACGTTTAAGAAGTTCTATAGTCCGAAAATAATAAACTTGCACATGTTTTCTTTTAGTGTTCCTTGGGCCGAAATTCTTTTGTTATACTAGCACTAAACCTTGGGCCTAAAACTTGAAGTTACCAACAAACATTGGCCCATTTCCCCCCCCTCAAAATGCCGGCCCCCTTTATTTTCCTATTACCGAAAATTTTTAAAACCCTAGACTCCTTTCACTCTCTCTAATCGACGGCACAAAGTAGAGGAAGAAGGAACCCGTTTGTGTGGTATTCTTGATCTTGTGTTATCCTTGTTCTTCGTGTGATCTTCGAGGGTATGGTATCACTTGCTTTGTTAAATCCTTGTTCATGTTTTTGTTTCTTAATCGAATTAAAGTTACATTATGTGTCACATAAAATCATAAAACCTAAAAACCCTAAAACTCATAAGATATGGATCGACTGAATTTTCTGTGGTAATAATTCGATTTGAATGTGTTTAGAACTGATATGTATTGACCTAGATATGTTTTGGACTCACCCATAATCGTTTGGGGTCAAGAATTAATGAACGGGATGACGAAAACCCTAAGTTATATATGATTCTGTGAAAAACTGCTTCTGACCTAAAGTTTTACTCGACTTTAATCGGCTGTGAATTAATGATGTGAACGTATATTTTGATGTTTCTGGAGTCTAGATTGTATTTTAATGAAATAGCTACCTGGAGAAATTTAGTTTGTAATTTTTGGAGGTCGGTAAGGCTACTTTTTGATTTTTGGAAAATTATGTGTCTGGTCGTATTTTTAAGTCTGGAAAATCAGTCCGGGTTTTTCAATTTTAATTTCCAAACCGTGTCGAATTAGAAAGATCCCTTTGAACTGGGTAATATATGGGATGTATTCAAGTATCTGGGATTTTTATAGATTTTTATAAATTTTTCTTAAGGGGTTTCTAATTAATAACTTTTCGTATAGTAAAATCAATCAGAAATCTGGACAACTTGAAATAAAGGATTTTTAAACTATAGTTACACTTGATAATAAATTCTGGAAAAATTTGGGTAGATTCTTAAGAAATCTGGGCACTTTTTTGAATTTTTGGGGAATTTATTTCTGAGTTCTTATATGATTTTCGATTTATAGAAAACCTGAAAACTTCAAGTTCAAAACTGTTAGAACCTGATGAAAAGTATAAAAAGGGTTTTGAAAGGTGTTTTGTGTTTATTTTAGAAACTAAAGGGACTAAATGTGTAATTTTATGAAACTTGAGGGTTTGATTCGTGCCACACTTATAATTGGGAGTATAATCTGTAATTTAGTAAATGTGAAGGTTAGTTGTGTAATTATGAACATAATAAGGGTTGAAGTGTAATTTGTATAATTATAAGGTTTATTTTGTGATTTTGGTAAATCAAGGGTGTAATGTGTAAACTATGAAACTTAAAGGACGGGAGATGTGATTCTGAATAAATGATGTACTTAAATTAGTAGTTTTCAATATTTTCATTCAAGACCCTTAACTTTGGGATGTTTGCAATTAAAAAACCGTAACCTATGGAAACTTGTCATATTTAATCTTGAACTTATGTAAAAGGTATTATGAACCTTAACCTACTAACATGGTCATCTTTAATAAGTTGATAAACAGGAATGATAATAACTAAAGTTACTGAATGTGTAAAGTTACCTAAGATGGAGAGAAACTAAAATGAAACCTCATGATTTAGAAACTATGAAACTATAAAATCATAAAGCTATGAAACTTATAAGTACACTTATAATTCGTGTAGATTCGCTGAGGCGGGAGTAATCCGGTGTCCTGTGATCTGTCTTTGGTTTGTTTTGCTATCAAATAAGGTACAGATATTCTGCTCTTCTTGTAAGGAGCCTTCGTCTCATTTCTGATTTCTGATTCATTGCTATGTTTTCCTTGTATTGTGAACTGTAGATTTGAACCCTTGCTTTAACCTTTGTCTTGAACCTTGTAATAAACCTGGACCTGAACCTTGATACACTTGACATGAACCATTCGACTTAAACCTTGACTTGAACTCTTGCCTTGAACCTTTGACCTGAACCTTGCTATGTTTTCTTCCTATATTTGACATGACTTGTTCACCACTAGTAACCTGAATAATTAAGACCTTGGGTACTTGAAGGTTCATAGGATTTTATAACTACTTTTAGTTGTATATGAAGAGGTTTTTGAACATTTCCTTAAAAGACTTTTATTATGAAAACTGTTTTAATGATCATTTTATTATAACCATTTAAAAAGGATTTCTTTTAATAAACCATTATGAACCTTCTAGTATTGACCTTCCAGTATTTGACCTTTCTGATATGGACCTCCTGATAATGAACCCCTGCATTTATCTCCTGTATTGAATCCTGATATGAACCCTGATATGATACCTGACATTTGATACCTGGGACTTGA
Organism: Artemisia tridentata subsp. tridentata; assembly: GCA_021014915.2. Lineage (NCBI taxonomy): Eukaryota > Viridiplantae > Streptophyta > Magnoliopsida > Asterales > Asteraceae > Artemisia > Artemisia tridentata. The sequence continues at coordinate 341,268,494 of CP139509.1, read as the reverse complement.
CACCTGATAATTGATACCCGAGACTTGATACTTGACCTTGACCCACAGTTTGAGACTACGAGCCAAAATTTGTTCCCTAGCCATGAAGGTAACATGGCCGTGTCTGTGATGCACCACTGGCATGACTAGTGTGTAGCCCTAGTGATTTGGTTACACCGTCCCCATCCTGATTTTGATATGTGCACACTCCTGTTATTATGGCCAATATGATTTGTTTTGGGGGGCGAATGGATGCATCCTAGACCTGTCCTGTTTGTGATATGTGATATGATATGTGGTGACTGATGATGGGTGCAATCCACGTCTTTCACAACCCCTGGGAGCTTGCAACTCCAACCCCTGGAGGTATCCCCTCACCCTGTTTCCTGGTATGCTGAGGTCACCCCTCCATACACCCTGATATATGATTTGATTTGATGTGATATGTTTGGGCTCGTAGAGGATTTCTGTTTCCCTGAATCCTTGTAACCTTATGACCTGACACTTGACCTGACATTTGACATGACTTGATTTGACTTGGGTTGTGGTGGATTACTGGATTATGTTACCCTATGACCTGATACTGGACTTGACTTGATTCGACTTGGGCTGGTGGTGGGTTACGGTTTACTTTACATCTACCTGTTGTAACCATTTTCTGATAACCTTGTCCCATTTTCTTTCCTACTCCTGTTACATCTTGTAATGTTTCACTTACTTCATTATCCCATATTTCTGCTTTGTTATCATTATATCTGTTCACTGAGCTCTCGTAGCTCAGCCGCGTTTCTTTTTCCCGCGGCAGGTTTTAGTTGGAGGCTGGGTATGAGTGGAGAGCACTTGGGACTTAGAAGATTATACTTAGATTTGCTATCCTGGACTTAGAGATAATTACATTGTTAGACTTAATTTTTTTTTTTTTTTTTTTTTTTGTAGTTCTCATTTGTACCCCTTGTATATCAGATTTTCCCTTTGTAAACTTTGGAATTCATTTGTATTATTTTGTCATATGCTTGTGTATGCTTTGATACGTCACCATAGTGTAATACTTCTACCCTTATCGGGTTGGGGTGTTACAAGCACTGTGGATGAAACAAGCTCTCGTAGACTATGGAATTGAACTCAACGACATCCCCATTCTTTGTGACAACAAAGGAGCTATCGACCTCAGCCAAAATACGATCCAACACGCTAGAACCAAACACATTGAAATACGTCATCATTTCCTACGCGACAATGTTCAGAAGGGAAACATCTCAATTGAAAAAGTTTCCTCAGAGGACAACATTGCCGACATCCTCACAAAACCTCTCAAGAGAGAACCTTTCAATTATCTTAGACTTGGTTTAGGATTAATGGAACCTAGTGAGTAGATTAAAACGTTAGCTCAAACCTTAGATTAACCAAAACACGGCAAAAGCCAAACCTGTGTTCTGATCCCGCGGATCCAAACGATAACAAAGGCGGATCCTTTGTTTTGGATCCGCCGGATCCGTCAAATGCACAGGTAGTTTTATTTTATATATTAAACAACACCAAGTACTATTCATCATTCACTCCAAAACATATCACCCACTGGAAATACGTCCCATATTTCACCAAACTCACAAATTAAGCCATCTTTCTCAACCAAATTGTGCTCAAATCATCACTGTAAGTATCCTTAACATGATTGCATTCCTGATCTGCGTCTAGGATTTCTATTTTATGCACAGAACCAAAACTTGGGGTTATGCATAATTCTTGAAAAATCATGGAGCATATTTACTAAATTGCATAACAAATCATATTTTTCATAGTTAGGAATTGCATCTTGTAGTACATTGTCATTATTCATCAAAAACCCCATGAGAAATTTTTGCTAAAATCTTCTCACGACTAGGAAAAATGGTTTTTGGACATTGTTTATACAAATACAAAAACGTTATGTTTTGAGCATCACTTGCATAATGTCTCTTGAATGCTAAAGGAAATACATAATTAATATATATTTTCGGGTACATTCAATTGTAGCTACATTGAAGCAGGAGCGTTTGGGTTATCTCTCGTTTTATCATAATACTTGCATAAACATAATTTTCATGCATCAAAAGAAGTCGAGATGACCGCACCTCCACATTGTCCCCATGTAGGCACACACTAGGCATATATACTTTTGATAATTTTAACTAAACTATTTTTTATTTTATTTTTTTGTTTCTAGGATAACTATGCCTCCCGCAACCAATTACGATCACAAAAAAACTCTCAATTACCTTCCCAAACATCACAAAACCAAGGGACTAACCGATGCCCAAGTCAACATCTTTAAGGCACTAGAAAAACATTACGTCCATGAGGGTAGGGTAGTAGACCCCTCATTCTATGAAGACACCAATCTCCGCGAGCAATTAGCCGCAATTCACTTCGATTGTCTCTTAGACATTGATGAACCCATCATTCCTAGGTTCATTCTCGAGTTCTATGCCACCATAGGTCTTAGTTCAAGTGACAATGGTCTAATGAGCATTCATTTTAGTGTCAATGGAACCTTATTCAATATTCCATTAGATCAATTTAGAGAAGTCTTAGGAATTCCAAATCAAGGAACATGTGTTTACTCGGACAAGTGGTCCTTGACTATCTTAGAATCCAACCTTGAAAGAACGGCACCTTATGCCACTCCTTTAGCCTCAAAAGAAGTCATTCGTGAACATCTCTTCATTCCTAGGAACAACCCAACTAGGTTGTATCGCGGGAAATATGTAGCTAGAGATCCATTTGCTATGGAGCTAAATGAACTTAAGCCCGAATTTAGGAAAATGGAAGAAGTCTTAAGAGCCAATGCCATGTGCACGGTAGGAAACCACGATCACATCAATGCTTGTCTTTGCCACATGATGTACAATATTTCAACTCATCAACCTTTCAACCTTGCTTACTATGTTGCCAAGAGAATGGCCGACATCCCGATTCAAGGAAAAAATGGCATTGCCTTATGGGATGCTTTTGACCCGTCTCTATAGAGCCTTTGAACCCATTCCTAGAAATGCATTAGATTTTGTTCCAGACTATGATGAGATTCAACACACCTTCGTTCCTTTAAGCGACTATAGGGTAGCGATTGATAAAGGCAAACGTCCTCGTGCTCAAACCTCATCATCATCATCATCAATGAGTGACGATGACAGCTTGCCAAATTCTAGACTTCCACCACCCGAATACTTGAGACAACTTCCACCAATTCTGAATGAATCACCTGAGCATCGTCAAATGAGGGGAATGGTGAAGAATTTAGGACGTTGGATCATGAAGCTTCACAAGGGTATGAAGAAGTTGAAGAAGAAGTTGGGTTGATAGGAGTGTTTGGAACTAGACTTTGTTAAAAAATGATGTGTTGAACATGCATGTTTATTAACTTGTGATGGTCATACTTGATGTGTATGTGAACTAACTGATATTTGCAGGTCAATAACACTTGATGTTATCAATTTTTTGAGTTTAAGCCCCTGTTTGGCTTAACTCCACTTAAGGTAAGTTATTATGAACAAATTAATCTATATGCATACATGTGTGTAGAATCATCATATTTAGTTGTTTTGCATTACATATTAGATGATAGATATATTCCAGGAGAATTTTTGGGTTTTCGTCGAAAAACGAAAAATATGCACATCTCTCTGTGAAGTTTTAGCACTTCTCTCAGACGGATCTGGTGGAACCCAAATTTTGGATCCGCCATGTGCTAGCCTTGGTTCCGCCATTCTTCAACCTGCGGATCAGGCGGATCCCAAAATTTGGATCCGCACGCCTTGTCGATTGGATCCGCAGGTGTAACAGTAACAATCCCAAATATTTTTGACTCATCCCGATTCTTAGATTTTAGTTTCTAGTATTCTTTAGAATAGGTTCAATGATCATTAATCATCTTCGAATGATTTAGGAACTCTTAGAAACTTAAGAACAAAATTTCCCACCAAAATTTGAATTTTCAAATTTTAGGAGTGAGTTACCTTTCTGATACAAACAAGGAACCCTTTTTAGGGATCCGTCAAATCCGTGGGAACATCACATCAGAGGATTTTCCACTATCTCTTTGCATTTATTGCATATCTTCATCATATTACTCAACATAAGTTCTATGGATTGACTTATGTGATGTGATTTGCACAAATTTTTGTTCCAAATCATTAGGAACCAACATTCTCTATTGGATTTACATCAAATCAAAACACTAGTTTCTATAAACCATCTGCCTATAAATTAAGATCATAACTTAGAGCAAAACTCACTCATTCACCTTCTTCACCACATATAACCTGTACATCTTAGTTCTCTTAGCTCACCATTACCAAATCAAACAACTCCTCCACCTCTAGACCTCCAAAACGCACTGCCCGCATTAGTGTTAAGCCCTGTTGCTTCATCAATCTTGCTAACTCATCATCAGAGGAATCATCTCCTCTTAATATCTCATCTCCTATTGCAAGTGAGAATTTCCTCACTCTATCAACACCTACACCATCCAATGTGGTCATACAAACTCCTCCTCCAACAATCACACCCATAGCAACCACACCACCACCCGCTCCATCACAGACTGTTAAATCCCAATCACAACCAAACTCACCCAAACTCCAACCTATGGAACTTTTTAGGACTCCACCTACATCACCCCATCCATACCTTAATGACTTGGAAGATCTCCCACCTAGATCAAACAATCCTCCACCTTTGACCTTTGAAGGTCAAGAACCCATGCTTTTCCATCCTCTTCATCCGGAAATCTACGGTCCTTTATACCGTGATGCTCCACAACCTCAACCTCAAATACCACCTCTTTCACCCACATCAACTCTCATTGCCATAGACGAGGCAATGATGATCAATTTGCCTCAAACCCAAGAGGAGATTAGTGAAGAGCTCAACCGTCTCTACACTCTCTCGGGTATGGTAGATCACCGCCTCAATGAAGCCATGGACCTCCAAAACATCCTCATGAACTCCATCCAAACACCACCACCAACCAATGAACAAGCACAACCACCACCACCCAACAACCAATCACCACCACCACCACCACAACCAAATGAGTCTACTCTTCCGCCCGGTTTTCCTCGCCATGATTGCAACATGTGTGAAAGAACCGCTCACATAGCTCAAAGGACAAACATTTTGGTGCACGAGCTCCAAAATGAAATGAGGTTCATATTGAACCACATTCTTGAGCGTCTAAACGCCATCTCTCATCCTCCTCAATAGGAGAGTTTTAGTCTCATTATATAGGACCTTTTAGATGTTTTTGTAGGACTTTTTTAGGATGTATTTTTCATTTTCATGTAACATCATATTATGTTTTGTGACTTTTGTCACATAATTTTCAATGAATGAATGTGATGTTTTTATGCTTATGAGTGATCAACATATAGCATATTATCATTAGTTAGGTAAATAACATCATTATATAGCTATTTGGAATCTATATTATACTTTGATCATTTGTACTTTAGGTACAAAATTTTGATCAGACACTTCATTTTGACTTTTCAAAGTCAACTAATTTGAATTCTTGTTTAGATGACTATTTCCTATGCATTATACTTCTCCATTGAAGTAATTTATCACTAACATTTCTTTTTTAGCATCTCATACTCTTCAAATGTATACGTTGGTACTCTTGTAATGGGGAGTATATATCAAGGGGGAGCATATCATATTCTAACCATTTGTTTTGTAGGATCATGCATCATTACCTTGTTACTCCATTTAGGGGGAGTATAAAACAAGGGGGAGCTCTTAAATTTCTCAAAATCGCATTCCGCTACGCAACTCTTCTTTTTGTTTCGACAAAAAGGGGGAGAAAGGATTAAGTTTGCATAACTGTGAATCATCACAGTACATACACTTTTGCATAAAAATAGTTTTTAAACTCAAATAAAACAAACTTAATCTATATTTTAAAGAAGTCATGCTATATTTATTCATTTTCTCAAAAATATACTTTATGTTTTGTCATCAACAAAAATGGGGAGATTGTTAATACAAATATCGTTCTAAAAACGTTATTTATATTTTACGATCTTTACTTAGTTTTGTTAATGACAATTACAAAGTATATCTTTTAGCAAATTATAAATACTAGCTAAAGTCACTTTAAAACACATTTTACATTTCACAAGATTACTTAGAATTACATTTTACACATCTACTAGTTTATTTCCTTAAAAGGAAACTTTATTTTTAAAATGATACAATGACATCATGGCATGCATCATACATAGATTATGTGATATCTTAGTTAGATCTTCAAGCAAGATAGTTGACTTTGGAAGATTTTGAAATGACATGACAAAGATATGGAGAGATATGGCTAGATTTGGAAAGATTTCCAAAATCTCTTAGCTGTCATTTTGGCGGAACCAAACGACATCAAAGACGGATCCCTTTTATGGGATCCGCCGGCTGTTCACCAGCTTGCCTATAAATAGCAAGCTGATCATTTGAACACACCATCACTCATATAGCCTAATATTCATACTCATTCATTTACATATCATCTAACCCTCATCATTCATTCATTTCATTTGATCTTTCCTTTGTAGCAAAGGAGATTAAGCATCAAGGTTCAACACAGACGTGTAAAACCTTTAGCATAGTTACTGTGTGATATAGTTGTAAATTCACACATCATTATTTGTATCATTTATCTCAGTGAGTGTGGTTAGTGTTTTAGTCCTCAAAACACAAAGAGTGTAGGGAGTGGTTGTACCCTTGTGAAGGAACCAAACTGGAGTGATTGTACCCTTGTAAAGAAACCCGGTGTTTAGCTTAGTACCGGAAAATGAAGTAAGCAACGTGTAAAGGTTTTCTCCACCTAGAAGAGAATTTGTTTCTTAGTGAAGGATAACTCTTGAGTTAGAGGCTCGAGGAGTGGAGTAGGGCAAGGAAGAGAATCCTTGTAGCCGAACCACTATAAACATCCGTGTTGTGTGGTTTGATCTTTCCTCTCTTTACTTTTCATATATATATTGTGTGAATATTTGTTTGTGCTTGTTTCCTTTGAAATAACATAGAATAACAAAGCGAATTAATTTTAAACGGTAAAACTATTCGACCCCCCTTCTAGTTTTCCACAGTATACGTTGGTACTCTAGCAATGGGGAGTATACATCGAGGGGGAGCACATCATATTCTAACCATTTGTTTTGTAGGTTCATACATCATAACCTTGTTACTCAATTTAGGGGGAGTATAAATCAAGGGGGAGCTTTAAAGTTCTCAAAATCGCATTCCGCTACGCATATCTTCTTTTTGTTTCGACAAAAAGAGGGAGAAATGATTAAGTTTGCATTACTGTGAAACATCACAGTACATACATTTATACTTGAAATTGTTTTCAAAACTTGCATAAAACAAACTTAATCTATATTTTTAAAAAAGACTCATACTTCATTTATTCATTTGCTTAAAAATACACCTTATGTTTTGTCATCAACAAAAAGGGGGAGATTGTTAATACAAATATCGTCCCAAAAACGTTATTTATATTTTACGATCTTTACTTGGTTTTGTTAATGACAAATACAAGGTATATCTTTTAGCAAATCATAAATACAAGTTAAAGTCTTTTTAGAACACATTTGCATTTCACAAGATCACTAGAATTTACATTTTATACATTTACATGTTTATTTCCTAAAATGAAAACTTTATTTTTCAATAGTTAGGATGACATCATGGCATGCATCATATACACAATCTTGGCAACATTTTGTGATATTTTGTTTAGATCTTCAAGCCAAAGAGTTGACATTTGAAGATATAGAAAGATATGGCAAGATTTGGAAAGATTTGAAGATCTCTTAGCTGGCCTGACACGGCGGATCCAAATGGATACAAAGACGGATCCAAGTTTTGGGATCCGCCGGATCCGCCGCCTGTTACTCAGCTTTGCCTATAAATAGCAAGCTGATCATTTGGCCATTCTTATCACTCATATAGCTTAAATACATACTCATTCATTTACATATCACTAACTCATATCATATCATTCATTTCATTGATCTTTCCTTTTGTAGCAAAGAAGATCACAGCATATAAGGATTAACAGTCTGTTATTACTTGTTTGTGTATGTTCTCTTTGAAATCACATTAAGTAACAAAGCGAATCAAATTTTAAAAACGGTAAAACTATTCAACCCCCCTTCTAGTTTTCCACATACATGTTGAGCTGTACATTCGAAGGGATAAACAAATAGATAAGACCGATTAGTTGTAGATTAGCTGTACATTAAAGGTGGTTAGCATGTGATTGCCCATTTACTCAAAATAGATCATCACCAGACTCTATATATTCATGCATATCATTCGGTTGTAATCATCAATCATGATCAATATACAATATCTCTTTACACTCCACAGTTGTGGTTATGCAGTATACCAGAAGGAAACACTAAATTGAACTATATATAGGCATAAGAAGCCATTGCCTCATTTATTGTTAAAACTCAATTTTTGCATACCATAAGTTAGACGTTACTCTTTTTTATTGCAAACCAAAGATCATGTAATGGAAAACTAATGTTTTAGTTACAAAAGACTCTTTGGGTACTTATAAATTAAAAAGACTCTCTCAACTTAAATCTTCAATTAAAGATCTTTAATGTCATTACTCACTCAAAACTCAAATAATGAGCATGTACACGGTTCACATGATTGAGTTTGGGATCAATTGAGTTTATAACATTAATGCTCACATTCATGAAACTTCAAAAGCTATTAAAAGCTTTCAAATGAAGCACTAGATTAACAAAGTTTCTTAGCTTAATTTACATAATAGAGTTTCTTAGCTTATACCATTAATGCTCACATTCAATAACATGCAACTCAATCTTTATATATAGTTAGATAATCGGCATAACTGGTGAAAATCTCTAACATAACATTTTATACTTAAATGCTCGCCAATTTTTGGTGACATGTTAGGAGAAATAGGAAAATCTTCGGTTATCATAATTTCTTATTTTCCTCGCGTTTTCTTAACACACCGGTTAAAATATCAAAACTTTTCAATATTTGAGTATAACACATACTCCCTCCGTCCCAAATTAATAGTCCCTCTTTCCATTTTGGGTTGTCCCAAAATTATTGTCCACTTCCAAATATAGTTGTGAATAATGTAGCAAGTTTACTATATTGCACCTAATGTTACTAAAAATTACAAACATCATTCTAAGATTTAATTAATTTCATAAGGGTAAAAGTGATATTTTGCAAAAAAAGTAAGAGAGAATGTGATAATGATTATTTTTTCTTAAATTGTGTGTTTTTTCTCGTGGGACAATAATTTTGGGACGAAGGGAGTAACATGTTAGCCATTTTGAAAGGTTATCACAACTACTGGTAAAAAAAATTCGAAAATATTAACCATAATGACTTATACGTGAAAGTGTAATAACCAACGTGGATAAAAAAGTTTAATTACCAAAATGGAAAATTCTATAAAGTGTGTTGCTATTTTATGACATTAACCCTAAAAAAAAGGTTTCGAGTTAATTGCTAGGAAGATAAAATGATTAACAAAATATATAATTTATCGATGACCAATTAGGATCCTCTCATATTTATTTTGAACATGATAGGTAGTATTGTGATTATTGGGAGTACACATTTAAATAAATAAAATAAAGGACCATTGCGGAATTGCTCCACCTGTCAAGGTGGGCTTTTGGAGAAATAAGACTTTAGTTCAATCACAACTCCTTGCTAAAATGTCACTGGAATAGGTGCTCATTGCCTCAAGTTAGGTCCTTGGAGGTTAATCAACACCCAAAAAAGTGCACAGGATCTAGTTTCCCGTCGATTTAAACTTTTTGGAGAAATAAAATAAAGATTTGACAGTAATGGCCCATTTTCTATTGGACTCTCACAAAACCCATCATGTTCAAAATGAACATGAAAGAATCCTTATCCCTCGATGACCCGTCACCTTTAAATGCCCAATGACCAACCCCTATGTACAAGGCCTCTCACGTGACCGAGGCCTCTCAGGCTCTCACACATGAGCAAGGGTAATAGTTGTTGGTCGATATATCACATAGTGTTTTGTTGTAGTTGGGCTCAAGCCCGTTTCTAGAATATTCTTTGTAACACTATATTATGTACACATTAACCAACTAGAAGGGTAACCTTAGGGAGGTATCTTTGGAGAGGTCTCAGGTTCGAGTCTAACTATAGACCTTCAGGGGCGGAAATAAATAGAAGCAGGAGTGAGGTTTATCCTCTAAGGCGAAAGTTCTAGGCTTGCATACTTCCCATTAAAAAAAAAAAAAAAAAAAAAAAAAACTTTATTATGTACACATTGTTGGATAATAACATACGGACAATTCATATATGAATCGTCCATATGTTATTATCCAATAATGTGTACATAATATTGTATAGCGCTACAAAGAATATACTAGAAACGGGCTTGAACCCAACTACAATAAAACAATATGTGATATATCGACTAACAACTGTGTACCACTAATCACGGCCTTCTGGCCCATAATTTAAGAGATTTAAGGGATTTTCTAATATGTGCCACCATAACATTTGTTTAAAAGCATTAAATAAACAAAGTTAATCATGGTATTAAATGAACAAAGTTAATTAAATGAACTAAATTATTCTCTAAAATAAAAATTTTCTAAACATGGTATTTTAAGTTTATTTATTGTGTTTAACAAATGTCATGGTGGCACAAGTTAGAAAACACCTTTAGAAATTAGAAGATGCATAATTCCGCAAGGTAATGACTAGAGTTCCAACATATGAGAACCAAGTTATAAATGCTACGATACCCACCAAGATTCATCAAGGTAGATATCTAATCCAACAAAGAACAGTCCCTCATGGACACCGGATACCAAAAACAACCATTTGCCTGTAAGAACTGAGTCCATATTGTTTGTCATGACCAACTCCTAAGGAAGCTTTTTAGCATCTTACAGAAACAACACCCGTAATCAAATATACATAGAAGACCATGGACACTTCATTTTACATACATGAATACATACGCTATCTCATAAACAGACGTTATGCCGGTGCTTACTCCTACCCCAGAGATACACGTAGAGGTTTATTTGGACTTAGCTTCAAGCTATGTGATCAAACATGATCACATTTCGTGCCAGTTGTGTCCCATGTGGATGATTATGGGGACATTTAGTTAATATTTACAATGGCAGAATTTCACACCTTCACTCAGAATACTATGTGCCACTCACAGTAAAGTAAAGCCCACTTCGAGATTCAAGCTAGTAATTCCATCAAAAAGAAGATGGAAATAATCACTGAAGTTGAGCAAACCTACCTTAATCTACGCATTTACAAGATATACGTAGCTGACTGAAACACAATTGCGTCATAGACCACACGACTTCTATCGTTCCATGTGCGTAGCTGGATTAAGAAGCTCTTCATACTCCAGCTGCAAAATGAGGAGAGCTATAATTAATATAATCCCTGGCCTAAAAATGAATGCAACAATCTTTGGGCTTAGCAAAGTCAACGCGAAAGTTTTCTGTATTGGCAACGTTTTTGTCAAAATGCTAACTCTTTGTGCAGTATATTTCTCTAATTTGACACCATAAAAGGATATATTAAATGTTATGATATTACTGTAGTTATTTTCATTGAATGACAGAGTGGTCGACTTTCTAACAATCAAACTTTGCTTTCATACACAAAAACAAAAATACTGCACTTTGCATAAATGAGCAGTTTTCGCAACCATGATACATATATTTCTGTTGCAAACAAATTGTTAAATGCGAAAGAACATCACACTTTGAAACAATGAGCGATTTTGAACAAAGTATCAAGTAGGATGGATTTTTTCCTTTTTGCACTCATATTTCAGCAATTTGTCAAAATCATTCATTCTTGTAAACTGTAATTTTTTGCATAACAGTGTGCAAACGGTTAAATTATAACGACTAAATTATGACATCTTAAAGTTGGAGGGGGCAATTTGGACTCATTCACTTAAGAATGATTAATTTAGTTTATGTTATATCTCTAAAGGGTAAAAGATAAAATTCAAAAATATAGCATAAGACTCCTAAATCAGTATTCAATCTTTTATATTATTGTTGATATATATGATCATGTTAATCATATTTGACAAACTAATTATTTACTATACAAAAAATTCAAATTAAGGTCAACCCCAAACCGAACCCATACCAAAATTACTGGTTTTGACCCATTACCCGGCCAGTCCAGCCCGCCCATTTCCCTCCTCTAAAAAAATTGACTAACAAAATATAAATGCCAAGAATGATGTAATATATGGACACCCTTTTCTTGTAATTAGTATTCAATAACTTGATCACACTGAAAACAAATGATCAGTAAACCTTGCAGTTTATTTGGGCGAGGAAATACTAGGCTTACAATGATTGAACCGTTGAAGTATAGAGTCATGATACATACCGATACTTGGTTATGTTCTAGCTTCATCTTCCTATATTCTTCTTGAGCTCTTTTTGATCGAAACATGGCTTGGACCCGAACAACTGATCTCTCGACACGCTCCTCAGCTTGCTTTCTACTGGCTTGGAAGAAGCTCTCTTCAGCAATGTTCTCCTTTTTTTCATCTTCCTCATCATCATTACTTGATGCAACTTGAAGACCTCTAAAGCCTTTCCGTCTAAGGCGCCAACGAATGATTGCTTTCTCCAACACTCCTACTGACCATACAATTTTCTTATATTGCTTCCGTACTTGGAAACCACGGAAAAAGGCCTGCATTAAAAGAAAATAAGATTGGTTTCTAACTAATAAGCCAAATAGATTAAATATTTAGCTTAGAGAAAAAGGACGAGTCACTTCTGTACTGTGGGATGTAAAGAACATCACCAAACTAATATGCTCTATGAAATGGCAAATGAGCGGGTCAAGCAGGTTGATGACAAGTAAAAATAAGTAAATAATTAGTGAAGGTTGAGTTAACACAAAACACTTTCTTTCGACCTTTTTAAAAATCTGTGTAACTAATTATTGTGTTATATATGAATAAACTATATAACATAAATAATTTCTTAATGAAATGATTCAGTTGAATGAACATTGACCTGTTTGATGTGTTCCCTTTTTTGCTAACTTTATTTGTTTTATCCAATCGATCGGTAGAGATAAAACATAACCCAAATTGGCCCACTTGTAAGAAATTGTCCAAAATCACCACTAATACCCGATAGGGTTACAAATGACTCAATTGTCTGGTAGAACTAAAAAACGAAAGAAAAATGGATAAACCGAATTTAGATTCTTACTTGAATTTTGATGACCTGACGGCGCTTATTCAGAAAATCTTTTCTTATTTTCCAAGTACGAAACCTATGCTGTATGTGGACAGCAGCAGTCATTTGTTTCTTAGTTTCGTGCTTACGGAAAGCATGCTGAATCCTCATAGCCGCTATTATGCAGCGTGCTTCATCTTCTGTATTAGCAAACTCAACTGCTTTTGACTTCAATTTAAATGATTGCTCCCTAAATGCAGCCTGTATGCGAGCTGCAGCATCAGCAGTCCTCCTATAAGCAGCCAGGGTATCCTTCAGATATTGTTCCTCTTCAGTGATGTTGGTCTCCGGTCCATTAATGACAGAATCATCATCAGCAGGAATTGTACTCTGCAGTGACCCACTAACATTCCCAGCTAATGTCATTGCTTTGAAATGTGCTAATAATGCTTTTTCTGCCAGGAAAGCAGCCAACCCCTCGTGTCCACTTTTTGATGCCAGATCAGCAGGAGTGCATCCGCCAGGGTTTTCTGAAGTGGGGTCTGTCACCAAATTTGGATTCGCCCCAGCAGATAGCAAAGATGCCACGAACTTTCGCCTGCAAGTGGAGATTTAATCAATTCAAATGGGTATCAAGAACATAATATGGGGGGTCTTTGGGTTAGCTTATCTGAAAGTGCTTATGCATCTTAGCTTATAAGCTCACCCCCTATATAATCTTTCAGAAAAAAATCCATCTCTAAAAGAACTTATATAGCTCACAAAAATTACTAAGCTAAACAATTTTTGGCAAAAAGAGAGGCTTATTGTATCTTGATAATACGGACGCTATTAAGCTGAGCCAAACACCCCAATAATCAAAACACTTGCTAAAACAAAGTTAAAGGAGATGTATAGATGTGTTTTTTTATACTATATATGTACAAATTATTCAGAATCAACAAACAGGCTTCAACTAGTAATTTTAAATGTGTTTGCTTGAAGTTGTATTAATCGCACATCGGCTATTTAACTGTTTCACAGATGCTATCTATTTAAGTAACTAAATGCTATATGACAAAGGAAGTGACCGGATAATTGTACCTCCCATAATGAGCAGCCCAATGAAGAGCTGTCCATCCAGATTTATCCCGAAAATCGATCGATAATCCCGACCATGAATACGGGAATATAGCCCAAGTATAATCCAATATTGCACACAAATGAATTACTCCTTGACCTTCATCATCACGGTCAGGGATCTTATGTCCCTCTAATATTCTTTCCAAAAGCCATTCAAGCAGTCTGTTTTGTAATGTTAATTCCAATAACTTATTTTTGGCATGTTGGAAAGATATCTTTTTTCCAGTAATTGAACTTATCAAAAAATCCCAACTCTCAACAATGGATCGGGTTTTGTGGGCAAAGATTTTGGCTTCTTTCAGTGTCTTTGGTGGTACTTTAGCGGAAAAGATATTCAGGCTCCTGGATGTAGAAAATAGCAAATGAGCCAATCTCATTATAACTTGGAAATCATTCCAGTCAGATTTTTCTTCTGAAGAAACTATTAAGTTTTGGACAGGAGGAGCCCGGTATTCAAATGCAATAAGTTGACTTATGGGTTTGTGACCATCAAAACTGATAAAAAGGTTGACTATTCCTGGGCTGTGAGAAGAGACGTAACAACGGAATACACCAGGTTGTATAACTTCAACAGGAACAGACACATCTCCACAGACACAAAACAGATTAGAGTTTGCTAAGTGTAGATACTCTTCATGGAAAACCCCAACGACTAAAATCTGCAGAGAAGAAATAAATGGTCAATATGTCACAACAATGCCGTATGTGATTGTTAACTAGCGATGGATTATATGGATAAAGTCTTCACTCCTGCTACTAGATGTGGGAGAGTGCCGGGGTTGGGCCTGGTTCGGGTCCAAACTGGTCATTTTCTGAATAGGTAGAAACAGGTGGGTTCATCGAAATAATTTTTTTCTACCTTTTGTTATACATTAAAAATACAGTTTGGGCAGCATTCAAACTGCAAGAACAACTTGACCGCCAAAAATAAGTAATTCTGGTAAAAATTTGACGCATTTCCTTTTAAACTAACATTTTGATATCACAAAAGCTTAAATGAACAGATTTCAAGTTGGAAAAAATTACCTTTAGAGAAAATATCAAATTTGGACCCAAGGCCTTTGGTCTAGTGGTATGTGAGTTGCCCACCAACCCACAAGTTGTGGGTTCAAGCCTCGCTGGAGGCATTTGTGAGATAGGTGGTATAGGTGTGAAAAAAATTGCCGTTCTAAAATAAATAAATAAATAAATAATATCAAATTTGGACTTTTTCATTAGAATAATCATATAAAGGGAAGTCTCATTACCAAAAAAACGTGAGACTAGATGCACAGTTAAAAGATGAAACACAAATCACGTTCATACTTCATTATAAAGAATTGGTGAAAACTGAGCAGCACTAACCTTTGTATCCTCAGTAGATGACGCCCATGAAGGCGAGACTTCATTTATAGTGAAAATTTGCTGCAAGGAATGCGACTGATGATTGTAACCACTCGGAGTCCTAACATTTTCTCGACCTGCCGAAACCAAGGGTTCAGATATTAAATTTGGATCAACTATCTCAGAAGAGTCAGTCATGGTGAAGTTCATCCATCTTCCAAAACTATCCTGATTTTTAATTCCATGATTGCCCATAGTCTCTAATATACCAGTGCTTGTATTTACATGTTTAGGCTCCATCTGTACATTCGTATATTGAACATGTGTTAGTAACTTGTGCACAAAAGTGGAGATAATATGTAAACTTACACCATTGATATGAATGGCAAGAATACCACAACATCATGAAGTTATTTCTATTTTCAGAAAAATGGGCAGTGGTCCCTACTTACATTATCTACTAATCCATTTAGTCCATACTGGTCATCTTGATCAAAGTATGATATATTTCCTGCAATGAAAAAGTGTTCATTTGAAAATTATGGAGTTTTATATAGAGTTCAACTGTTGAATGGATTATATTGTTACTAAATAGAATAAGCTACCTCCTTGAGGTGTGATTGAACTGTTAGCCTCATCAGGGACCACAAGCTCCTCCCATTCAAGGGTGTTGATTTCATGAAGTCTCTTCTCATGATTTATTATAGTCTCATTAGGCTCTGTAGGATCACAAATAAGAGATTCGTTTTATTAAACGTTACATATAAAAGAGACGAAAATGTTCATCTCATGACTAGGACAACTGATAATTTATTAAAGCATAGCCATAAACTTCTATGACATACTGCAAATGTTGCAAGATGGGTAGCTTGTTAGTTAGTAAAAAAAAATGTCATTTCTTAGTATGGGTCCAAACAGGGAGTGTAGCGTTGACATGAATTATTTGTGCATTTTTTTTATATATTTTGAACTAGAATGTTGTATCCCTTCAAAATACACTTTGGTCTACTTTCAACCTGTTTGGCCAATTTGAATTGTTCCTTATTAGCTAGAATTTTTTATTTCACAAATTTTGAATAAATTGTAAGAGTGCCACCTCTGCAACTTTTATTTCAAAAATTTTGAATAAGTAATTGGGTCGAAATTTCCACCTCTGCAACTTGTTAACCAGTTTCTGGACCCTAAGCAGATTTGAGAAGGATTTCATATTTAGTGTTTTTGTCTCATAACAAACTACTATTCACATCAACGGATATGATTTCTACAAATTGTTAATGAAGTTCAAAATATAAGTCAATAAGATTACGCACCAACATAATAAAGCTGCTCAACTCCATCATTTCCTTCTGACAGATTCCATGAAGTTGGCGGGTCCGAACTAGAATGCGATTCAACATTAGGGGAACCATGCGACTGCACAATGAGTATAAGTATAAAGTGAAACTTGTTAATCAGAAGGGCCGGAATTAACTGGAAAACCCATATTAGCTAACATTAGTGCAGTTCGAGGCATGTCAAGTAGAGGTGCCACTGGGAGGGTAACGGGTCAATTTTTAGTATAGGAAGTACAGACTGGGTTGCGTCGGGTGGGTTGGGCCAAAAATAGTTTTCCACTTTTTAAACTTCATTTAAACAGTTATTGCATCATTTATGATTACATAAACACCAATAGCAAATCGAGACTTTGGGAAACTTTCAACCTGTTTAAAGTGTTCAACCCAATTGACCCGTATCCCTTTTAGTTGATATTAATTTTTTGACCCAGTTTACAAGAAAGCACAACCACCCAAGTCATGTTGATAGGACAAAATTTGCATGTTTAATGCTGAGTGGTGGGTATAAAACTGATTGTTGTCAATATCTATTTAAAACTACATCTCTGAAATTAACTGTGCGTCAACAAGGAACTAGAACTAGATTCTTACATAGCTACATGCCAGATATAAACCTACTCGGATTGAAAGTTCTTATAATGGACTAACCTCCTCAGTGTCACGATAATGAACAAGAACAATATGTTCCAGTTTCCTGTATCATAAGCAAAGCAAATTATGTTCCAAGTAAAATGAAATGAGATATTGTAATGGTGGTATAATTCATTAAATAAAAAAGAAGGGTTTATAACCCATGTGATCTTCAATTACTGCGTACTTATCAAGAAGCCAGTAGCATCTTCGAACAAAGGTTGGCTGATCTTCACCATGTGCATAATACACATGAATCCTTTCGTCACTACCAACCTATATTAAAAAGTAGACGTATCATAAATTTTTTTACTAATATTTGCATACAAAACTAGACAACTCTAGGAGAGAGTCAACAATGTTAACTCGGGTAGCCTTATACCATAACAGAATCCATTAATATTTGCATAATTCACTATGACCGTCATCAGTCATCCAAAGTGTTTGCCAAAGCCTCGAACTAAGTGTCAACAAAATTTTTGGTCTAATCAGTCAAACACACTATGCTTAAAGCATCTACCTTAGTGTATTCGATACATTACATTTGAAACCAAAAAATTTCTAGGTTTTGCCAACATAGTGTCTTATGCAGCTCAAGATTGATGCTGATCTTCCACGTGGCTAATTTTTTTTATTTGGTAATTTCTTATATGATATTAGCATCTTCTACCACTTGAACAAAAGAAAGTAAATAAACAAATTGTTTGAAAAGACCGTACATCCCTTACGCATTCTACATCTAACATTCTCTTCATGCTTCAACAAGCAGTCATAGTATAAGTGACCACTTAAAGCGCAGCATGCAGATATGTGAATGAAGCAGTAAAAGTAAAACTTACTTTCAAGTGTTCATGAGCTTCTTTAACAGTTTTTCCATCTTTCTTCTTTTTCCAATTGCGACCATCCCTCCGGAAATTTCTGAGCATCTTCCGGTCAAATAGGACAACGGTGCCACCTATTTGATCACATAAACATAACAGATTAAGGAATAAACTTTTTAAATTCCAAAAAAATATGTGATTATGGACTTCAAACATTTCTAGAACTCTTTTTTTTCAGAATTATGAGTGGAGAAGCTATGGGGTGCATGGATGAGATTAAATTTACTTTTTGGCATATTCACGGGCTTCACATGAATGGTGAAATGCTTGTGGTTACAAAGAATTGCATGGATCTCATTTGGCCGGAGCCATCTTGTCTTAGCTTCCTCAAACATGGTGGGTACATCTAAATCTGTTCATGGAGAAACAAACATTCTTAGAAGGAAAGATAGAAATAGAGATACTATATCACAGCAAGAAATACACAAAAAGATATCTGTACGTACTTCACTAACTAACAGTGGATATGACTAAAATTTAAATAGGTTGAACCAGTAGGAATACCTAGCTAACAACTTCATCACTATACTACATTAATCAACACGTAAAATCAGTTAACCATAATGACTGTGTAATCACGGGTCAATCGCAGATGATAGTACAATACAGAGCTTTTAGTATTAGTGCATACATGACTGTCAGAGCTCAAGATCCAAAGACTCAAGTAGTAGGGATGTTCTTTATCCATCGCTTATAATGAAGTAATATGCTATCTACACAGTTAAATCTACCACAATCACATGGGATAATATGGTTTATACTAGGAGCAACTCATTTTATACGACATCCTAAGATTAATTGTAGAGCCTAACTATAGCTAAATTCTTAATCAGCAGTTCGGAAAACAAATGCGAATCTGAAATTATATTATTTTTGAATGAATCATGCTTTGACAAAGGCAAGATATTGCTGATAGCAAATAGCACAATTAGCTGATCTATTAACTCAACTCTCAAGGTCTCTACTGCGTTATCAATTTAACTACCATTAAGCAGGTAGTTTCTAAATGACGCATATGTTCTTTTCTCTTCAGGTGCTATAACATATATTTAGAACATAGACGATTACCCGTGCATGGCAACGGGATTTTATAGCGGCATTCGTTTTTGCTTGAAATCTCGTCTAGTAAAGTCAAAAGTCATTAGCAAAGTAAAATATTAGTGTGTTTTAAAAACTCTTCTCGTGTGTTAACTGGCCACCTTGTTTTAGAATTAAAAAAGCCACCTTGTTAAGTCAAAGATATGCTTGATCTTCTTGTTTTATGTGTGTAAAGTCAAACCTTGTTTTTAAATTACTTTAAAACCATGTAAAGTCAAACCTTGTTTTATTTATACAAAGGGTAAGGGTAAAATGGGTATAGAACATTACTCAAAAATTAAGAAGTTTAAGAGATTAAGAGATGTTATTCATGCTTTATAAGTAGTTAAGATAAATTAGTTTTAAACTATTTTCCAGATTCCAGTCAGCTAGAGGAGAAAAGGGAAACAGAAAATTAAATCTCGTCCCAGAGTAAGAATTGAAAACGCCCACATACGATAATGAAAGCCAATTGTCGTTCTGAAACAGTGTCTCTTTAAGGTCGTTAGCTTATCATAGTAGTTAATTTCCACATGAAATGCTGTTTTATACCAATTTCATGGCTTTTTAAAACAGAAAAAACAATAAGAATCATTTTCTATATACTAGTTTTTGGTCAAAGATATCACAAACTATTACCCCCTTCCCTTAATGAGGAGCTAATCTGACTTTTCATTTCCAAACTCTTCCAAAACTGATTAGTTCTAAACTTCAATATAAGAAAATTAAAGAGATAATTCTCAAAAAGGAGAAAAAATAACATCCATTCCCTAAATGGTCATGTGCGAACATGCGAATGTGCGACTCCATTATTTTTTTGACATGTGTCCAGACAAAAAGTACAATCTCAATCATTTGCAAGTACAATCACTATCAATTGTACCCACGTGTTGTTTGACTTTTATAAACAAATGTGCGAACGACGGATGTGCGAATGTGACATGTGCTACTTTATTCTTTCCCAATAAAGTAAGATCTTTGTTCTTTCCCAATAAAGTAGCACATTGGGTAGGTGCCATTCGCACATCCGTCGTTCGCACAATTGTTTATAAAAGTCAAACAACACGTGGGGTACAATTGATAGTGATTGTACTTGCAAATGATTGAGATTGTACTTCTTGTCTGGACACGTGTCAAAAAAAATAATGGAGTCGCACATTCGCACATGACCATGACCATTTAGGGAATGAGTGTTATTTTTTACCTTTTTTTGAAAAAAGTCAAAATTTTCTCCCTTTTTTGAGAATTTTCTCAAAATTAAAATATTCTATAAAAGAATTAAAACTTTACAAACCATATAGAAAAATACTAAAATCCAAACACTTTAGCAACTACTGTACTTTTTACGAAAAAGCATATCAATCCTGCTTTTAAAATAGTTCCACCATAACATTTAAAATAGACCATTATCATTGAAAAAATTAATACATGTGAGACCCTATAGACATAACACAGTGATAACCAACAACCAACACTAAGTTTATACAAAAATAGCAAAATACACTTTTAATTCATATCTAACTTCATCATTACAACCATATAACTCTGAAAACCATTAAAAAAAAAAAAACCATTCAACTTTCAAAACCGTTCCAAAAATTATTCAGTTATGCCAGCGTGTTACTGCTTATCTTACTAAAAAATTACCCGAAACAATCAATTATGATCAAAGATGGCTTTTTGTTACTAAAATCATTCCAACTTCCAGAAACCATCATAAAAAAGCATCCAACTTTAAAAGACTTGCTGAAAAACCACTTAAACATGTTACAAATTTCTTTTAATAACAATATCCAAAATAACATGTTTTTCAAAAAGTACAATTTTTGTTGAAGTCCAGGAATCAATTTATATATTAAAAAAAAAAACATATTAATATTCAATCCAAATTTCTATAAATAGTAAGAACATTCATAACACTTTACTTTTGGTACAAAGATACTCAAACAGGTTACAAATTATTAACAAAATTACCCAAAATAATCAATTTTTTCAAAAGCACAATATTTAAACTCCAGGTTACAAGTTATAACTAAATAGTAAAACAAGTTCAATTCATTTCCAATTTCCATAAATAGTAAGAACATACATAACACTTTATCAAAATTAAGGTGTCTTATGTGTTATGCTTATGCCTGAAAATAAGTACTAAAAGTGGTGTTTGGATTTTTTTTTTTTTTTTTTTTTTTTTTTTTTTGTAAAAATACTCGAGAATACTCGAAAAACAATTCCTTGCTCATAAATTTCAATCATATTCATTTATCAATTTGCCTTCATAAAAAAAATAATAATAAATAAATAAATAAGTAGCTACTTATTTGTTCCTTATCCAGCAGAAGAAGCAGTTTGGATAACACAAAACTGATTATCTGCTTTATAATAAGCAGGAAAAATAATACTGTAAGTAATCCTAAACACCCCCTTGATTATGATACAAACACACTCTAGCTCCAATACAAAAAATAAAATTATGTCTGATGGTTGCATAAAGATTGATATAAATAAATATAGAACTCCATATATATAGTAAGAAATATAATTACCTTGCATGGTTTTGAAGCCATGAATTTCTGAACCAACAAGCTGTGATTGTACAGCAGCTTCCATTTATAGAAATAGTTCTTGATCACTGCAATCTTTTTATCAACATATATTTAGTAATTTAGTGAAGAATTAATTTGAGAAATGAAATAAAGAGACGAGGAGTGGTATGAACCAATAATAGATGTTGAAAAAGTGTGGGCCCAGAGGTGTCAAGTCTGTCTGTTCTTTCGTACGAAACATGGTGTGAAATCAATTCTTTTTTCTTAAACTCATATGTTTACATTACTGTTATATGGGTAACTTTGCTGGCCGACCACTTGTCAACTTTAGACTAAAAGTAATAAGACCCGATGGTTCGGTCGGTCAATCCGAGCCAAACGCGTCCCCCTTAGACCTAATGCAATGGTCCCCCTCTCAAAAATATGAATTGGTTTGGTCTGCAAATGGACCGAATGAATTGTCCGATTTGTGTGTGTGCTTTTTTCCGAGTCTTTTTGTAAGACTACTTCATACATTTTTAAATTCCCAATAAGCTCATGAATTGATAGAGTCGATAGATCCTTTACTTCTTAGATGACCGTTACTTTTGATCTCCATTCTGGAGGAAGTGCTCTAAGAAATTTTCAGACATGGTTTATCCTAGAATAAGATTCGTCAGGTGCTTTTAATTAAGTAATAATAGTATTAAATCTAGCAAATACACAATCAATAGTTTCATCATCGAAAATAGAATATTGTTCATATTATCCCATACTAACATTTATTGGGATATTTAACCCGTTTTTATTTTTTTGCAACCCGATCCAACGAGGGTCCGTGTAATATATTCGTTGCTTATATGGTGCCCCGACTGTTCATCCTCACTCACAGTTATCCCTTTCCTTTAAGATCCGAACCATGCAAGCCCGTCGCCTGTACCTGACGGCGATTCAAGTTTTTCCGATCCGAATATATGAGTTTTGTTCCAGCTACAGTGATATGTGAGGGGAGCTACAGTGTTATGAACAGTGATAGTATTATTTTATTGGTTTTGTGGTTGTTCTTATGCCATATGTTAGTTCTACAGTCTTCCACTTGCTTATATCCACACTTTTAGATCTGATTTAGGTCTACTACCAACTTTTGTGATAAAAAAAATGGTGCCGTTATTGTGTCAACGAACCCTGTGAAACCATTCATTGTAGGTGCCATTTTTTTATTATGTTTAGTTGTGTTTTGTTGTTGGTATTGGTAATTTTATGATGTGAGGTTTAACCTGTTGCTTCGTTTAATTGTCGCTATTATTGGGCTACTTAACTGGTATTATTATTGCGTTGAAAGTATTTATAGTTATTGCTTCATGTACGAATTTGGTGCAGTTAATTGTGGGTCTTCTTGATTTTTTTATCCTCCTGCTGCATTTCATTGTCACTATTATTGTTCTCATAACTGCTATTATTTTTGCCTTCAAAGTATTGATGGTTATTGCTTGATGTGCGAATTTGGTCGACTTAATTGTGGGTATTGTTGATATTTTGGTGTCACATTTATGTTTCTGTTGTTGTGTTGGAGATGGACCTTTGGCATCTGAAATGATGTTGGTCATTGGAGGTTTGAGCTTTGTCGCATACCGTTATATAGCCTGTTGTTGTGTTTAATTGTGAGTATTATTGTTGTGATACCTGGTATTATTTTTCCTTTGCAAGTGTTTTCATGTTATTGGTTGATTTACCGTTTTGATCAATTTAATTGTCACTATTATTGTTTTGATAGCTGGTATTATTTTTCCCTTGCTAGTGTTGCCAATCTTTTTAGCTGACATTAGTGTTTCGGTGTTGTTATTGGTTGATTTACCGTTTTGATCCATTTAATTGTGCTGCTCGGTAATTTTCTCATGTCAGGTTTTGGGTTGTGGTGTTGTTGTTGTCTCATTCAGGATTTTACTTAATTTAATTAATTTTTTTTTATTACAGTTGTTGTAGTCGAGCTACATCTTTTGGATCTAAAATGGTGTTGGTCATTGGAGGTCTGAACATTAACTTCCGAGGCCAAGGACTGGATGGCATGATAGCTTACTCGCTATTATGCAACCGAGTTTCTATGCAGCCATGACAAAGTTCGGACCTCTTTGGCCATTTTCCATTAACAAATCTAAGAGTACTGGTGTATTGTATCAGCTTCATGGTTTCTAACATTTAGAAACATCAGATGGTGTGCATCATGGTAGGCGCAGCTCCCTAAGCTTGCAGGCATGCCGGGGTTTTTTAAATTGTGGTTTATTAAAAGTGCAGATGAAAATATTATATCCGGCAACTGCACATTCATAGGGTTTTACCTAATTTAATGCGATTTTTTTTTTTATTATTTTTATTTATTTATTACAGTTGTTGTGGTGGAGCTGCATATTTCGCATCTGAAATGGTGTTGGTCACTAGTGCTTTGAACGTTAACTTACAATGTAGAGGACCGGATGGCATGATAGCTTACTTGCTATTATGCAACCGAGTTTCTTTGCAGCAATGATGAAATTCAGAACTCTTTCGGCATTCTCCATTAAGAAATGTCAAAGTACTGATATATTCTGTCAGGTTTATGCCATGCTAACATTTATTCGGCTACTTAGGCCTTTTTTTGTGGTGGCCCGATCCGTCGAGGGTCCGGATGATGAATTGGTTGGTTATTTGGTGGACTGGACCGTTCGTCCTCACTGCCAGTATTGATGGTTATTGGTTGATGTGCGAGTTTGGTTCAGTTCATTGTAGGTTTTGTTGATTTTCTGGTGTCACATTTATGTTTGTGTTGCTGTGTTGGAGGTCGACCTTTCATCCTCACTCACACTCTTCTGAATTGGTTGGTTATTTGGTGGACCGGAGTGTTCATCCTGACTCACAGTGTTCGTTTTCCTTTGAGATCCAAAACATGCAACCAAGTTCCTTTTCATTGCCATTGCACCTGTATTGTATAATTTTTTGGTTTCTACCTTTTAGAAACGATAAGTTTCTATGCCGTTAAAAGGGCATTACGACTATGCATTATGGATACTTGCCTTTGTACACATAATGTATGCCTTCCATTTGTTGGGCTATTTACCCCCTTTTTTTTACACTTGGGCTATGATGATTAACACCTATTTTCTGAAACAAATGAAGTGGGGAAGCAAATATTGGATCCGTAACTTGGCGGGGCAAACACCGGATGGCATAAGTATGCAACCGTGTTTCTTTGCAGCCATGGCGGGGTCTAGAGCTTTTGCACCCTCTTGGGTTTGAAAATCTGAGCCTAATAACTGATGCTGATGTTCTCAACGAAAGAATCCTTTCTTTCAGCGACTCTCTATGTAATGCATGATGAATATCACAAGCAATGATGACAGTTGTTATTATTCCCTTTTTTGGTAGGTGTAGCTTGCCATGGCCCGTAGGTTTGCATACCGTTCATACTGTTGCACCGAACGCTGGCTTTGGGTACCACTTCCATAATTGTTGACCTGAGCCTTATTATATATATCATCATCATGCATCAGGGATACTCGCCTTTTCAGACATGTGCAAACAACTATGCATCCTGTTACAAGCAACTGTAGCTTGCCAAAGTCCCAGATGGTCAGCTTAGATAAACTTTTATACCATACTTACATTTATTGGGATATTTAACCCGTTTTTTTTGCCAACCCGCTCCAGGCAGGGTTCGGGTAATAAATTGGTTGGGTATTTGGTGGCCCGGACTGTTCATCCTCACTCACAGTCTTCTCTTTCCTTTGAAATCCGAATCGTGCACTTCCGTTCCCTGTACCCGACGGCGATTCAAGTTTTTCCGATCCAAATATATGGTTTTTTTTGCAGCTACAGTTGCCTGTGAGGGAGGCTATAGTGTTATGAACAGTATAACTATTATTTTATTGGTTTTGTGGTTGTTCTTATGCCATATGTTATATCTACAGTTTCCCACTTAGTTATATCCACACTTTTAGATCTGAACTAGGTGTATTACCAACTTTTGTGACCGAAGAAACCTGCTGCCCTGATTGTGTCAATAAACCGTGTGAGAGCATTCATTGTAGGTTTCATTTTTTTATTTTGTTTAGTTGTTTTTGGTGATTTTATGATGTAACTTGGCGGGGCAAGCACCGGATGGCATAAGTATGCAACCGTGTTTCTTTGCAGCCATGGCGAGGTCTAGAGCTTTTGCACCCTCTTGGGTTTGAAAATCTGAGCCTAATAACTGATGTTGATGTTCTTAACGAAAGAATCCTTTCTTTCAGCGACTCTCTATGTAATGCATGATGAATATCACATGTAATGATGACAGTTGTTATTATTCCCTTTTTTGGTAGGTGTAGCTTGTCATGGCCCGTAGGTTTGCATACCGTTCATATGGTTGCACCGAACGCTGGCTTTGGGTACCACTTCCATAATTGTTGACCTGAGCCTTATTATCTATATCATCATCATGCATCAGGGATACTCGCCTTTTCAGACATGTGCAAACAACTGTGCATCCCGTCACAAGCAACTGTAGCTTGCCAAAGTCCCAGATGGTCAGCTTAGATAAACTTGAATCGCCTTCTGGTTTACATCACGGAGTTGCATGTTTCGTACGTCTAACGAAAGCAACTCCTCAGAGTGAGGATGAACAGTCCAGGTTACCTAATAACAAAGTCATTTATTATTCCACCTCTGGGTAGAATGGGTTGGAGGAAAAAAAAACGGCTAAGTAGTACAGGAAATGTTTGTCATATATGATATGTGACTTACATTCATTTCCCTATCTAGCCTTTTTGGGCCCGCCCGTAGCCTTGCAGTCATAGTGCCTATATCTTATTTATTCAGCACTTACCAGACTTATATGTTGTAAGTGCTTACTGGTTTTATTCACATTTATTTACCGACAAAAATGAAGTAGTTAGGCAAACATTGGATCCGTAGGTTGGCGGCCAGAGCACTGGATGGTATCATTATGCAACCGTGTTTCTGTGCA
This sequence comes from Artemisia tridentata subsp. tridentata, assembly GCA_021014915.2. NCBI lineage: Eukaryota > Viridiplantae > Streptophyta > Magnoliopsida > Asterales > Asteraceae > Artemisia > Artemisia tridentata. The sequence goes on along the minus strand of CP139509.1, from coordinate 341,241,377 downwards.
GCCATCGCGGAAGATACAACTGTTGCACCCTATTTAGTTAAAAAATCTTTGCCTAATAACTGGCGCTGTTGTTCTCAACGAAAGAATGCTTTCTTTCGGCAGGTATCTATGTAGTGCATGACGAATATCAAAGGCAATCATGACAGTTGTTACTATTTCCTATTTTGGCAGGTGTAGTTTGCCATGCCCCGTCTGTTGGTATAACAATGACATGGTTGTAGCCAGCGGTGGTTTTGGGTACCACTTGCGTAATTGCTGATCTGAGCCTTATTATCTATATTATCATTATGCATTACGGATACTTGCCTTTTGAGGCATAAGCATCCAGCTGTGTAGCCCGGCACAGGCAACTACTTTTGCCGCAAAAACCATATTGTTGGTTCGGGAAAACTTGAATTGCCATGGGATTGTAAAACATTGGATTCATACCTTGGTGGCCAAATCACCGGATGGCATCATTATGCAACTGTGTTTCTTTTCCTTCGATCTTCAGCTTTATATCTCAGACAAACAACACCTACCCTAGCTTGACCTGTGTCAATGGCCATTGTTCCTTTTTTTTTTTTTTAATGATTGGTGCTTACACTGTTGGTCAAAAAAAAAAAAAAAAAAAAAAAAAGCTTACACTGTTGGTCTAAAAATTCCACGCCAGCTTTCTATGTGCTGCACGATGAATGCCACAAAAACCGCCTTCAGATACAGGTTTACAATCGCATTCCAGTTTATCAGACGTCAAACCCAGATATAGCCGTGTATTTGAAGACGGTTTAGATGTCAATATTGATAGAATGGATGTTCATTCCACTGGTGGCACGTCAACTTGGGGTTCGAGGCGTACTCCGGAAGATGGTGAATGCCCCTCAAAGAAGCCAGACAGCATTTCGTTAGAGGAGTTGCTACTCTCTTCCAGAGTAGGCCCCAATTCCCAAGTTGATGTGCCAGCAATGGGATGCCACTTGGTTACGTGAGTATCTGAAAAGGAAATATACACTTTGTGTGTCTGCCTTGCGTTTACAAATTTTATATAATACTTAGGTTCACTTCTATAAAAGGCTCTCATCATCAGTCGTGCGTATTTGAACAACGATAGATTCCAAGCAGAAGACAATGCTCTGAATGGAGCAGGTTGGAAAAAAAAGGGCTAAACTAGACAATGAATGAAGTTATGTATAATGGTATGTTACTGAAACAAATTGTTTTCACAAACATTTGTTGAATGTTATCAATTTTGCTGCGCACTCTGTTTATTGCAGTTTCAATCAGTTTATACACATAAGAATCATGATGATATTTATTATAGGAGGCTATCGTGAGTCTACTCGGTAAGGAGATATAGGTTGAGATGCTCCACATCTTCCCAAGACAAGTGGGTATGCCTCCAATCATAGAAGCCATATCCTCTTATTTCGATCCTTACCAGACTTATTTATTGTAAGTGGTTACCAGTTTTGTTCACATTTATTTCCCTACAAAAACACATTTGTTGGTTCAGCTAGGGTACGGATGTGATCATTAACACCTTCTTTCTAAGACCAATGAAGCGGCTGGTAAAAAAATAGCGGCCACGACTCGGCCGGCCACGGACCGGATAGCATCCTTATGCAACCATGTTTCTTTGCACCGATGGTCGGCCATAGATCTGTTTCACCTTATTTGGTGAGAAATTTTGACTCCTGCTATGTTGGGTTCTTAGGAACCTGTACTTTTAAAGTCTTACAGATGTAGCCCTTTGTTGTTGTTCAATTTAGTTATCAGTGTTGGTTCTACTGTTGTTGCGGCCAAAACGATTGTTTTTTTTCCCTTTTTTTTTGCCAGGTATCTATGTAATGCATAATGAATATGACAGGCAATGATGAAAGCCATTACTATTTTCTATTTTGCCAAGTGTAGCTTGCCATAACCTGTGACTTGGCATGACGATCAGATGATTGTAGCCAAGGCCAGTTTTGGGTATCATTTCTATAATCGCTGATCTGAGCCATATTATGTATATTATCATCATGCATTATTGTTTACCCATGATTGATCCTCTCTTACTGTTTGCGTCCCCAATAGTTCAGCCGTTTACTTACTCTCTTTGCAGCTCTAAACTTTATGTCTATTGGTTTTATAGGGGGCGCCAGACTTTCCAGGTATGTTGACATTTATGTTGTAGACCAAAAGTTGTGGGTATAACTAATGGAGATGTTGTACCCATAACATATGGCATTACAACAGCCAACCAACCTGCGAAAATGCTCCACATCTTCCCAAACCAGGTTGCTGCACCTACAACCATGGTAGGCATATCCTTTTTTTTCGATCCTTACCAAACTTATTTGTTCTAGGTCGTTACCAATTTTATTCACATTTATTTTTCTACAAAACGGCATGCGTTGCTTTACTTAGGGTAGGGTTATGATGATTCAGACATATTTTCTGAGACTAATTAACTGGGTAGTCAAAGATTGTAACTGTAACTTGGCGCGGAAAACACTGGATGGCATCATTATGCAACCACGTTTATTTGCATCCATGGCCAGGCATACATCTTTTTCACCTTGTTCGGTTATAAAATCTGAGCCTAATAACTGCCTTTGTATATGCATGGTTATCATATTTTTAATTTTTATTCTTACTACAATGTAGTAGACGACTGTGTTTTATACATCTTGGCAGGTTCAGTGATAGAAAAGGTTCTGATCATCGGTCTTTTGCATTTCACTATAAGAGCAACCACATATGCTGTACATCGTGTGTCAATATTAGGAAATGAAGACTACATGGTGTTCTTTATTTGCTGATACTAACACTTGATGTTCTGTGTCTATCATGCTAAATTTGTTTTCTCATACTCACAACTGCAGGTCCACAAAAGGACTTGATCAACAATAGGGTGCAATTCTTAAATATAGATGCGAAACAGAAGAGAATACTGTGACAAGTGGTTTGGTGCAAATTACTTCTTCGCACCATCCTCTTCTGTTTCCCATCTATCTTTGATAATTGAGCCGTATTGTTGATCAGCGCTTTTTATGGAACTGCGTATGTGACTATGCCAAAACAAATTTACCATGACAGACACAGAACATCAACTATCAGTATCGGCAAATAAAGAATAATAGATGCTCTTCATTTCCTAATATTGACACACGATGTACATCATCTTTGGTTGCTCTTATGGTCAAATGCAAAGGACCGATGATCAGAACCTTTTCTACCACTGAGCCTGCCAAGATGCATAAACCGCAGCTGTGTTTGAAATTGCTCATGTGTTTCAAGTTTTTAACGAGCTGCCATTTTTTTAGTCGAGTCAAATGGTAGATTTACCACTAAAATTGTGCCACAAATTATTACTTCTATTATGAAAAAGTTTGCATATTCATTATACATCAACTGTCTTTGCAACAATGGTTGATATGTTGGTAGCCAAACTTACAGTTGAGGTAACCTGCATCTTCGACAGGCAAATTATTGGATTTGCACCCATTTTGTATGCTAACATATGGTTTCTTGCTAATGTTCGTTGTAGTTATAAGATTTTGGTTCGCTGCATTGTATGTTTTTCTCGCTTATTTTTATTCGTCTGGTAAGATATCATCTTTATATAAATTTCAATTACATTATTTATTGTGCCGATTAATATTCTCTAATATTGTCCTGTAAATTATTGCCAACTTAAACTGCATTTCAGTAATTGATCAACGGAAGAAAATTCGCCGTCCACCAATTTAGAAAAGAAGATAACAGAAGTTAGTTTTTCTTTGGCTATTGGTCAACTCATATCAAGATATGCTGTTCGTCAACTGCCATATATATACTTTTTATATCTGCCTTTCATATACCAGTTTTATATAATGCTTAATAATACCCTGTTGTCTCCAATTGTTTTATGCATATTGGCAGGTTCAGTCCTACAAAAGGGTCTGATCATCGGTCGTGTGCATTTCACCAAAGATAGATGGGAAACTGAAGAGAATGTTGTGACAAGTGATTTGGTGCAAATTTCTTCTTCGCACTATCCTCTTTTGTTACCCATCTATCTTTGAGAATTGCACCCTATTGTTGATCAATGCCTTTTGTGGAACTGCAGCTAACAATATGCAAGAACAGAAACATCCAACATAGATTATTGCTCTTATCATCCCCTTGAATTCCTTTTCGTATTTCAACGGCCTACCAATACGTCTTGTGTAGACCATTGTTTAAAGACTGTTTAAATAACAAAACGAATTTCAGGGGGGGGGGTCAGCGCCTACACCTATGATTATTGACACTGCTAATTTGATTGCGGTTCATTTTTATAGAAACTTAAATTCTTTTATGCATGTTTGCAGGTTCAGTTGTCATGTGACCAGTCGTGTGCATTTCACCAAAGTTAGATGGTAAACTGAAGAGAATGCTGTGAAAAGTGATTTGGTGCAAATTACTTCTTCGCACCATCCTCTTCTGTTTACTATCTAGCTTTGAGAATTGCAGCCTATTGTTGATCAAGACCTTTTGTCAAACTTCACTTGGCACTATGGAAGCGCAAATTTGCTATGACAAACATGGAACATCAACTGTTGATATCGACACATAAAGAATACCATGTACTCTTCATTTATTAAGACTGACAGACGGCTTGCAACATATATGATTGCTCTTATTTTCCCCACGATAGTTGATAAAATGTAATCAGCAACGGCTTTACATCATACCCATGCAACAAACTTATGCACATAAACCTTATATACGCAATACTATCACACTTTCATACAACTTACATTAGGAGGTTTCGTACCCAAAAATTAGTACTCGAACTCTTTTAACACACCTATCTCTATTCTCCATGAATTTTAAAGGGTTTACATTTAAATTTTGTAACAAATACTAACACGTAACCACAGGATCATAAATTTTAACATATTTTTTTACACCTACCTTACATATACAAACACCCCGCGGCAACGCGCGGGTACCCAACCTCGTTGATAAACAAGGAGATCTATTTTATCATCTTTGACTTGACTATTACCTTGATGAGTGATTATTAAGGAATTTCAAATTTCTATAGCCGTTCTATGTATGAAAACTCTTTCGTACTCTTTTTTAGGTAAAGCATTACATAAAACCATTTTAGATTCATTATTTTCGAAAGCATTTTTAATTGTTAATCATTTAAATGTTCATAAGGAATTTGTTATTTTCAATAGGTCTATAATCACCATCAATGACAATATGCCAAAGATCAATATCTTCTGATTTCACATATGTCTCAAATCTCTTTTTCCAATATATAAAACCATTAACTTCAAAAATTGATGGCCGTTGCATAGATTGCCCTTCTTTGTAGTTTTCAAAATCCATTGATCGTTTTAAGTTTTCAAAATACAATATACTTTAAAAATCTTGGTAACTTAGCTCTGATGTCAATTGTGGAAAATTGGAAGGGGGGTTAAATGGTTTATCGATTAAAATTTAGTTTCAAATTAATTGATTCAAGTTCGTGTGAAATCTTTCGGTGTAAATAATAAATAATAAGAATGTAATCAATATTGATGAGAATAAATAAGATGCAAGACAAGTAAGTAAAGAATGAAAAGTTGAAACCAAAACACAAGTGTTTATAGTGGTTCGGCCACGAAGACTTCTTTTCTCGCCCTACTCCAATCCCAGAGTACCCAACTCGAGAGTTTGTAAACACTATGTCAACAAGCTCCATAACCGGTGGAGGAACCTTACATGTCGCTTACACTTTTTCCGGAACAAACCTAGATACCGAGTTCTAGTTCGAGGTAAAACCAACCTAACGTTGCTTACACTTTATCCGGTACAAATTTAGATATCGAGTTCTAGTTCGAGGTAGAACCAACCTAAGATCTAACCAATCTAAACTCTACAAAGGTGTATGAGGTGATGTACAATGTATGTGTAAGTGAATAATGTACAAAGAGCAACAATAAGTTCTAAGTATGTAAATAAAGACTAGCTATAAGAAGCTTGAGCCTTTGATGTCTTGAATGCAAATTGTGATATTTCTTTCAACAAAAAGGTTAGTAGATGATAACTAAAATGATTATAGAAAAATAATTTATATAATTAGTAAGTAATGTGTTGTTTAAAATTGTTCTTTGATCATTGCTAAAAGCTTTGGATAATCATTTATCATACCCTTAGTGATAAATGATTAGTTAGAAAACTACATGTTTAAAACTTATAGATTTTACTTAAAATAGATTTATGTTTGTTTATCGTCAAAACTTAAAAAAAATTGTAAAATATAAATAAACATTTTTACGCGTATTATTTGTATTAACAATCTCCCCATTTTTGTTAATGACAAAACATAAGTTTATTTCAACTAAAAATAGATAAGTTTTAATTTTAGGTTTTACTTCCGTCACCCCATTTTTGTCGAAACAAAAAGAGTGTCGAAAGAAACCTAACAAATGGGCATGCTCCCCCTTGACGGTTACTCCCCTCGATGAGGGCACCAAAAAAATATGATGGATTTTGGAGCTACAAAAAAAATGTTACCACAATAATGTAGTCGTCAAAAGACGAGTATACGCAAATATGATGAATGCTCCCTCTTGCTAGGAAATGTAAAAAATGTCCTACAAAATAAAATGTTAGTTAAATGATTATAGTCTTGAAGGATAATATTTATTGACCCACAATGTATACTTAAATATAGGAGAATAATTAGCACACTAAAATGATAGCACAATACAGTAAGAACTTTAGCTACGTAATAAAAAATATCTAATGAAAAGTTGTAACTTAGACCACATAGAATCACAAGATAAAATAAGAACAACGCTAGGTCCTAAAATGCCTAAAGATAAATTATAAAAATAAAATTAAAAGTAGATATCCTAGTAAGCTTGCATCTTTGACACGATTTTCTATGGGAAGTTTTGGTGAGTAAGAATGTCCAAGCTTTCAAGAATGTGATTCAAGGTGAAACGTAATTCATAACAAACCTCATACACAATAACTTGTGTGCGTTGACAATGCTCACAATAGTTCATGTTATGAGCGGGTTGTGGTGGTGGTGATGGACCATTGATCCAAAGAGAGTCATCAAAGTCTTGATAAGAGGGAAAGTACAGGGCCGGCCCTGGAGGTGGGCGAGCCGGGCGATTGCCCAGGGCATCAAACATATAGGGGGCATTGGATTTTAGGTCTTATGCGATGTTAGGAGATGTAGATGGTGTTTTATGAAAGAAAAATGTCTTAAAGTATTTGGAAGTAGAAAAATAATAAAGAAAAAAAAGAAGAGGATATAATCATCTGCTGGAAATAAGTTGCAGTGATGGAAGAAATCAATCAGACGGAGGGTGATATGAAGACGGAGGTTGTGTCTTTTGTGCTGGTCCACGTGGGCTAGAGTAAAAAGAGGGTAATGTGGAACTTTGTGACACGTCTAGGAGAATGAGATATTCATTAATTTCTTTCTTTTCTTTTTCTTTTTATAATCTTAACATTTTTTTGAGAGTAGTTATTTTTTTCGCTTTCATACTTGTAAATTTGAAATTAAGAAAATGAAAAATTAGTAGCATTAGGATTTTTTCAATAAATCATGATATATAGGCATGCATAATACACCTACAAATAGACCTACACCAATCATATTTTGACAAGTTTCTAAAACTTTTTCTCTCTTTTCATATTAACCAATCAATTTTCAATTTCACCAATCATAATTGTAGGTCTATTTTTAGGCACACCATTTAGGTTTACAAATCATTTTTCTTACAAAAGAGTTATGATATATAGGCCTACATAATAGACCTACGAAAGAGTTATGATATATTGGTCAGACAAAGTATTTTGTTTGTTTTTTAGAAGGTGGGAAGATACTCTTGTCACGTCCCAAACATGTTTAATTTAGCAACACGTCAGATTACTCTTTTACTTTTTTTGCGTCAGAAAATTTTGTAGCTAGTTTTCTCTCCTCTCTTCAACATTTTTATTTAACAATACTGTCAATACATAAAAATAACAAAAAAGGGATACATTTTGTTTGAGTGTCATCATGCAAAAGAAGCATTTTAAAACGAAGAGTAGAGAGGGGAAAAGGACAGGGGAGAGGGGGTCCGTGCTTTTTCCTAAGAAAAAATCGCACACCATTTGCTCTTTTGATAGTTGATAGGGGACCAAAGGCCTCTTAGACCAGCGATATGTGAATGGTCTAACAACCTAGAGAAGTTGTGCGTTCGAGTCACCTTAGAGACCCGTGAGATATAATTTGTGAGATAGTTGGTGTAAGTTGTAATAATTTGTCGTTCAGAAAAATATAATTGATAGGGGCATTTTTTATTGTCTCGCCCAGGGTAGCGGAAATCTCAAGATTGACCCTGGGAAAGTATGGTGGAGATGGTTCAACATGCATTTGGTCCGGAACAAAGGTTGGACGTGAAGGTTCATTGGCAATGCGTTCAATAGACTCAAATGTGGGTAGTGGTGGAGGATTTGTAATCCATGGTGGTAGATCATCCAAGGTATCCATGTAAGGATGTGAAGAAGTTGATGGTGTGGAAAATATAAGCTCAAGAGGCTCAAGGTTTTTGGATGATGGTTCAAGTGGTTCTTTTGATTTTTGAGTTGGTGCCAGTGGAGAAGTTGTATACATGATGGGTGGTGTGTGTGTACCAAGAGGTGAAGAAGGTTGTGTGGTTCTTGGTGTAGTTAGTGGTGATGAAGGTGGTGCTATTATAGTACCAAGATTTAGTGTAGTATAGGTGTCTTTGATGGGTGATGAGATGTGGAGTGGTGAGGATTCATTTGGTGAATCAACATTGATGTAGCAATAAGGACGAACACTTATTCTAGCGGTTAAACGAGAGACTCGGTTGGTTGAGGAAGCACTTGAACTTTTTGTCATTTTGGTGATGAGGAATGGCTAAAAATCACATAAGATTATTGTTGTGTTGTTGGTGAAAATGGTGGTGAAATGCAAGCTTATTTATTGCTAAAAACCATGCATATGATTTGATGTTTAACCATTAGAAATCCTTTATAATCTAATCATTAGATATGTCTTAATTACTTGTTAACTCACTAAGTCAAAACAAATCAGCCTATAATGAAGTTGAGTGTAAAAGAGGTAAAAATGACTGTAGTCAAAACATTAAATGGTGAAAAATTTGATTTGTTTATCAGACACTATGGATATGCGAATCCCTTGGAAAAGGGATCCGTCATTCACAAGAGAAGGGAGCCATGGCGCCTGCAGACAGAAACTGCATAGTAAGTATTTTTGACGCAATTTTTGTATCTAAAATTCAATGTTATTCTCCTAATAGCTAACATTAGCTAAAACGATGTTAAGTTTGGAATTACTAATCATCAAATGATGTAGTAACAAGAGTTAAGATTAATTTATATACTAATATTAAGTTTTCATTGAACACAAAAGCAAATTATAAATAAGAATATCTCATGTCATTATGAAAACAAAAAAAGATTCTAGTGTGTGCATATATGCAAACAATGTGGAGACATGGTTATCTCGACTCTAAGATAAGAAAAGAAGGAAAAATAAATTTCAAAATGATTTTGAGGTAACCCAAACTCTCTAATATTTACTTTTGCTTCGTTTGAATGTACCCGAAAATATATAGTAGTTATGTATTCCCTTTAGCATTAAAGAGACTAGTATGTATGAATGAAAGTATTTTGTATTAACGATGTATTATTTTTTATGAGTGTCCTAGTTGTGAGACTTTTTTATTTTTTTATTTTTTTTTTATTTTTTAAAATGAGGTATTTTATGCAACAATCGATTTATTAACTTCAAGATGCAATTCATAACTAGAAAAATATAAACAGGTATCTATTGTGCAAAATTGCTTGTATTTTGATTGAAGAACCTCATTTTTTTTAATTTTTGTGCAAAACAGAATTTCTTGATTCAGATTTGAGAGAACAAAGATAATGGTCTTTATATATAAAGACTAAGGATGACTTAATGTGATGTAGGGGGTTTTTTGCCACTAATATCTTAAGATTCTAGTACCCCTAGTTTGGCAGGTATGTGTCAAGTAATTTTAGATTGCATTTCAACATATTTTGTTGAAATGTTTATTAGTGGATTTTCAAAAATGGAATTTGACGAGACCGACTATGATATTCTTATGAAATAACAAGTTTTCATTCCTACTTCTTAATATATTTATGGAATATGTTCCATAAGACCTAGTCCTAATCTAAGAAGATTAAATGGCTCACGTTTGAGTGATTTGTTTAGAATATTGGCAATATTGTCTTCCGAAGCTACTTTTTCGATCGAGATATTTCCTTTTTGAACATTATAACGAAGAAAGTGGTGACGGATTTCTATATGTTTAGTACGAGAATATAGTACACTATTCTTACTTAAGTCGATAGTGGCTTTGTTGTCACAAAGGATTGGAATTTCGTTGAGATTTATGTAGTAGTCAACGAGAGCTTGTTTCATCCATGGTGCTTGTTGGCATTTTTTTCCAATGGACACGTACATGGCTTCAGTTGTAGAGATGGCTAGTGTAGTTTGCTTCTTCAAAAACCATGATGTTAAGCAACATCCCATGAAATTTCAAACGCCACTTGTACTTTTCCTATCTACGTAATCTCTAGCGTGATCCGATATATACTATGTTTATATTCCCGTTCCTTTGGGATACCATAATCCTAAATGCGCTGTTCCTTTAATATATCTAAAAATACGTTTTACTGCTTCAAGATGTAATGTTTTAGGATCTTCTTGTAAACGAGCACATAAACAAACACTAAACATGATATCTGGTCTACTAGCCGTGAGATAAAGTCGACTACCTATCATGCTTCTATACTTAGTATTATCAATAGACTCATTATCTTCATCTTCGGTGAGTTTAGTTTCCATTGACATTGGTGTTTTAATGGGCTTACTATCTTCTAGACCGAATTTCTTTAACATTTCTTTGATTTACTTTGATTGGTTAAAGAAAATGCAGTCTTCCATTTGTTTAATTTGTAAACTTAAGAAGAAGTTTAATTCTCCCATCATACTCATTTCAAACTCATCGTGCATTATTTTTGCGAAGTCATCTCAAAGCTCTTGCCAAGTAGATTCGAATATGATACCGTCTACATATATTTGAACAATTATAAGTTGAGAATCCTTTTTCTTGGTAAAAAGTGTGTTATCAACCAGACCCATTTTATAATTATGTTTTAACAAAAATGTTTCAAGATGATCGTACCAAGCCTTTTGAGCTTGCTTAAGTAGACCATATAGTGTTTTTTTAAGTTTATAAACATGGTTTGGATTCTCAAAATTCATGAAATCGGGTGGTTGTGAAACATATACTTCTTCATTTATGAAACCATTTAAGGATGCACTTTTAACGTCCATTTGAAAAAGTTTAAAGTCATTAATACGAGCATACGCAAGAAGTAACCGTATGGATTCAAATCTAGCAACCGGGGCGAATGTCTCATCATAATATATGCCCTCTTGTTGGTTATATCATTGCGCTACCAACCTTGCTTGTTTCTAGACACAATACCCTTTTTGTCTAATTTATTTCTATAGAACCATTTTGTACCAATTATTGTTTGACTTTTAGATGGTGGAACTAAGTCCCAAACATAATTTGTTATGAATTGATTAAGTTCTTCTTGCATAGCTAAGACCCAACTTTCATATTTTATAGCTTCTTTAATATTTTTGGGTTCCATACAAGATACGAAACAAAAAATTACTTTCGTTTTGGGCTTTAGATCTAAGTGTTTGTTAATACAAATAGATCGTAAAACGTTTATTAATATTTATCGATCTCTTTAAGTTTTGTCAATAACAAACATAACATTATGTAAAAGTATAAATCTAAACATTACATGTTCTTACATTTATAAATTATCATTTACATGCTATAATTAAAGTATATGTCTTGTAATAAATAAAATGCATAAAATGAGTTGGATAATCTATAACCCGTGCTAAGGACTCGGTATTTAGCTTCTTGTTGTTGATACTTCTTCTTGTATTCTCAAAGTTGTTGTGTTAGTTGTATTGTTGTGTTGGTTTGGTCCGCCGTGCAAAGGACTCGGTATTTAGCTTTGTACCGAAAAAAGTGTAAGCAACGTTGTGAAGGTTTCTCCACCGGTTGAAGGAGCTTGTTCACATAGTTTTTACAAAATCTCGAGTAGGTGATTCGGGGAGTGGAGTAGGGCAAGGAAGGTATCCTTGTAGCCAAACCACTATAAACAATTGTGTCACACTTCTTTTCTTTATCTCTTTACTTTTCACGTATTTATTTCATTACTAGTATCATGCATTATCCATATCTCAACATCCAAAGATTTCAGATACTATCAATCTAAAAGTTTTTATAAACTAAATTTAAATCGGTAAAAACTATTCAACCCCCTTCTAGTTTTCTACAATTGGTATCAGAGCGCAGGTTTTATAAAAAGTTTTTAAGTAAATTGTATTTTAAAACTTTTTCGATCAAATGGATTTTGAAAACTACAAGGAATGGCAATCTATGCAAAGACCACCACTCTTTGAAGCTAATGGTTTCATATATTGGAAAAATAGATTTGAAACATATGTGAAGTCTAAAGATATTGATATTTGGAATATTATTGTTGATGGGGATTATGTGCCGGTATTTGAGAATATCTCTACCGACAAAAATGGGTTGGGTCCTCGGTTTTAAAAGATGAACAAAACAAAATGCTTTCTAAAAGTAATGAGGAAAAAATGGTTTTATACTACGCCTTACCCAAAAAGGAATATGAAAGAATTTTTATACATAAAACCGCTAAAGACATTTGGGATTGTTTAGTAATTACTCATCAAGGAAACAAACAAGTGCAAAATAATAAAATTGATTTATTTGTTCAACAATATGAGCAATACTCAATATCAGATGATGAGAGTATTGATAATTCATTTAGTAGGTTTAATAGTATTATTACTTCACTAATAGCACTTGGCGAATCTTTTTCCAAGCGTAATCATGTCAGGAAATTCTTAAGGGCACTTCCGGCTAAATGGAGACCGAAGGTAACAGCAATCGAAGAATCAAAGGACTTAACAATCCTTTCTCTCGACGAGCTAATTAGGAACCTCAAAGTGTATAAGGTAGTATTGGCTAAAGACTTCGAGGCCTTAAAGGAAAAGAAGGAGAAGTACAAGTCACTAGCTCTAAAAGCTAAAAAGGAGTCTAGTGGTGAAGACACTTCGTCCTCGGATAGTGATGATGAAGAATATGCCATGGCCGTAAGGGACTTTAAAAAGTTCTTTAGAAGAAGAGGAAGATTCGTAAAACAACCTTACGATGACAAGAAAGGCTTCCGAAAATTCAAGGAAGAAAACAAAGTTAAAGATGACCGAAAGTGTTTTAGATGCGGTGATCCAAATCATTTTACAAGTGATTGTCCCAAACAATCTAATGGTGAGCAAAAGGCATTTGTTAGCGGCTCTTGGTATCCTAGTGAAGAGGAGAAAGATGAGATTTGTCTCATAGCCAAAGAATCTAATGAGGTACATTCTGATTCTCTCTATTATATTAGCTCATCTTTAGATGATGAATCTCTAAGTTTAGAATATAATAAACTTTGCAAAGTTAGTCTTAAAGTCATTAACAAAAATAAACTTCTTAAAAGTAAATTTGAACTCTTAGAAAAAGAAGTTTTAGAACTTAAAGGAAAATTAAAAATACTTGAAAAAGGGAAAGAAGCAAGTGTAGAATGTAAACTTTGTGTAAGTCTTCAAACGATAATTGACCACCAAGACTCTAAAATTGTTAGACTTACTACACAATGCTTAGAATATATAATAGATACACAAAATGTCAAAAATAATAAAAATGGAGTAGGATTTACAGATTGTATGCCTTCGACTAGCGAAGAAAATTCAACAAAATTTATTAAATCTGCTGATCCAACTGTTTCTGAGGTAATGGATCCGATGGATCCCTCCAAAAGGGATCCGGCTAGGCTTAATCAAAGGATCCGGCCATCTGGTACAGAAAAATCTAAAATTGACTTGTCCAAATCATCTAGAAAAGAGTTTGTAGTTGTAACTAAAAAGAAAACGCCTAATGTTTCTGATAAAAATGTTAATGTACCACATCACAATAAAGGAATTTTGAGAAAACCAAATGTTCGACCAAGAAAACCATTTAGGAGATCAAACACACCTTATCCTAAAAGTAACGTTAATCAAATAGGATGAAACAATGTTTTTCACAATGGTTTCCAAACACCGAATTTTGGACCTTGGAACTATCTTCCTTTTGTGAACCAAGTGAATGGTTTGTTTAACACTAATGGACCCATGAGATATTGGGGACCAAACACTTGAGTTTCTTTGTGCTTATAGGTCTGTCTAAAGGTTGATCTAGAACCAAATGAATGGATTAAAGACAGTGGATGCACAAGGCACATGACGGGTAATATAAGCCTATTCTCATCTTACAAGGCTTGCGATGGAGGTAACGTAGTTTTTGGTAATGGGAAAAGTAAGATCATCGGCAAAGGTACGATCTCACACAACTCTTTAATCATCAATAATGTGTATCACGTAGATAACCTAGGTTTTAACTTATTAAGTATTAGTCAAATAGTTGATAAAAAGTGTGATGTCCTATTCAGTGAGTCCGGTAGCAAAATATTAAAAGACGGAATAACTCTAGGAACATGGGTTAGGGAAAACAGTCTTTTTGTTATGAAAATCGGAAACTCTATAAATATACTTAGTCTAACTTCAATAGATAATGCTTCGACCCTTTGGCATCGAAGATTGGGTCACGCCAATATGCGACTTATTCAATCTCTATCATCTAGAGAACTTGTTAGAAACTTACCAAAACTTAAATATGAACATCATTTTTGTGATGCTTGTAATGTAGGAAAACAAGTCCATGCTAGTCATAAAGCTAAAAATATGGTTTCTACAACTAAGTGTCTAGAACTATTACACATGGATCTATATGGTCCATCGGCTATTCAAAGTTACGGAGGAAACTTCTATACTTTAGTAATAGTCGATGACTACTCTAGGTATACATGGACTATATTTTTGAAAAATAAAACCGAAGCCTTTGATCACTTTGAAATCCTTAGTAAGAAAATTCAAAAACAACTAGGTTGTCCAATAATATCTATTCGGACGGACCATGGTCGGGAGTTTGACAACGAAGTACAATTCGGAGCCTTTTGTGATGCTAATTGTATTACTCACAATTTCTCGGCTCCACGTACTCCGCAATCAAATGGGGTAGTTGAACGTAAGAATAGAACCCTACAGGAAATGAGTTGAACCATGCTTAATGAACAATCAATACCTCAAAAATATTGGTGCAAAGCCGTCGACACATCAACATATATCTTAAATAGAATTCTCATTCAACCATTTTTAGGATTAACTCCTTATGAGTTATTAAAAGGTAAAAAGCCGTCGTTAGATTATTTTAAAGTTTTTGGAAGCAAATGCTTCATTTTAAACACAAATGATTATCTAACCAAATTTGATCCTAAATCCACCGAATGTATTTTCATAGGATATTCACCTAATAGTAAAGCATATGTAGTTCTAAATAAAGAAACTATGAAAATAGAAGAATCTTTAAACGTCAACTTTGACGAATGTCCTCCTCCTAAATCTGAAAGGTAGCCAGCAACAATACAATGAAGGCATTCAGACTCATTACCTTTTTAGCAAGAAAATCAATGTAGTAAGATAAAAGACAAAGAAGATGAACTATTAGATAAAGAAATAGTTAACGTCAAAGAGTCTAAAGATCACCCACTAGAAATAGTTATAGGAAAATTAAATGAAAGAACATTACGGTCTCAAGCTCAAAATCAAAGTAATTTGTTTTGTTTTGTTTCCTCAATAGAACCCAAAAACGTAAAAGAAGCTATTAAAGACGAAAGTTGGGTAATAGCTATGCAAGAAGAACTAAATCAATTTGTCTCAAATGATGTTTGGAAACTAGTTCCACCACCTAAAAATCAAACCATAATCGGTAAAAAATGGGTGTTCAAAAATAAACTAGATGAAAATGGGATTGTATCCCGCAACAAAGCTAGACTTGTTGCACAAGGTTATAATCAACAAGAAGGAATAGATTTTGATGAGACCTATGCTCCCGTAGCTAGATTAGAATCTATAAGAATCCTTCTAGCTTATGCTTGTGCTAAAAATATCAAGCTTTATCAAATGGATGTAAAAAGTGCTTTTCTAAACGGGTTCATAAATGAAGAAGTATACATAGCTTAACCTCCGGGTTTCGTAGACTTTGAAAAACCAGATATGTATATAAACTCAATAAAGCTCTCTATGGTCTTAAACAAGCCCCTAAAGCTTGGTATGATAGACTTAAAACATTTCTTATAGATAATAAATATACAATGGGTCTAGTAGATAATACATTGTTTACAATGAAAAACCAATCACATATTATCATTGTTCAAATTTACGTAGACGATATTATATTCGGATCTACTTGTCAAGAAATGTGTGACGATTTTTCTAAAATCATGCACAACGAGTTTGAAATGAGTATGATGGGAGAATTAAATTTCTTTCTTGGTCTACAAATAAAACAATTAGAAGATGGTATCTTCTTTAATCAATCTAAATATATTAAAGAAATGTTAAAGAAATTTGGATTAGAAGATGCAAAACCTATGAAAACACCAATGTCTTCCAACACTAAACTTACCAAAGACGAGGACGGTGAATTCGTTGATGATACCAAGTACCGTGGTATGATAGGTAGTCTACTATATCTTACGGCTAGTCGGCCGGATATTATGTTTAGTGTATGTATGTGTGCTCGCTTTCAAGAAGATCCTAAATCTTCACATCTCGAAGCGTGATAACGCTTAAATCTAACATGTTTTTAGGTACGTTATTGCTAGTTTTGTGCATCATATTTGGTTATATTTGCATGTATTTGTTGCTAAATGATGAAAAAGTGTGTATGCAAGTAAATATAGCCAAGTACAGGAAAAGTGGAGGAAAACACGAAGAAATGAAGAGATTATGCACATAAGGAGAATTATGAGAAAGCAACCACATGATACTTCAAAGAATTGATTAGACCAAGACTTCTATGCTTAATATATCAAGAAAAGATCAAGTTCTATGAAGGAAATCAATGGTACAGCGAAGGATCGAGCACGTAACGAGAAATGAATAAAAGAAAATAAAAGTGCATGGCAGGATCATCCATCCGATCGGATGCTGCCCGCATCCGATTCGGATGGAGTGAAGTTGGAAACACCGAGAGCTCCAACCGATCGGTAGGAGCCAAATACCGATCGGTTGGCCAACACTGAAGTTACAAAGTTGCATTAAATGGTGAATTTAAGCCCCATAATCATTGAGGCTTATCATTTCTCAGCTGTTAAATCATATGGGACGTTTTTACTTGGATAAGAAGGGTTTCCTCACTTATTTAAGGAACCCTTGGTTAATTTACAAAGAGAGTTCTTTTGGGGAAGTGACATAACCTAAGAAAGCTACACCACTATTATTATTATTGCCCAAAAAGCTTGTAGTTGCTGTAAAAACGTCCAGGAGATCTTGACTTCGAGTCTCAAGAGTTGCATCCGTGTGTGGAGTTGTTTACTTGTGATAATAGGCGATTGGAGGAGTGTGGATTGCTATAGTTCCACAATTCTAGTTCTTGTAATTCCTTGATAGGTATTTCTTGTTGAGTTGTCATGAACTACTTTTACTTTTACTATATGATGAATGAAAGTTTGGTTAATTATTTGTGTTTGGTTATGATTGTTATGGAGTAATTTAGTTATACTTGTGTGTGGATGATGTGACAATTGTTGGAATAATCTTATCATAGTGATGCATGAAAACATCTCTTGTTTTATGAGTTTGTTGAGATAAAATCTAATCTTGCTTAATTGGTTGGTAAAAACATTTTCAAAGATTCACAAGGCCGAAAGGAGTTTTCTTTATTTTTTTATTCCAAAAAGTTAGTGCACGAATTAGTATGGATTGCGGTGTGTGACAAGCAACACCTTAAGTCATTAAAATGGATTTGGAAACTATTTCATCACGAAAAAGGCCGAAAGGATTCGTAGGAATTCTTGAGATAAGACATGCTTTCAAACAACAAAAAGGACTTAATAGAATTATCGTAATAGTTAATAATGGCCGAAAGGAGTTAACTAGGAGATTGAATTCTTAGATATGATTTCTCATGACAAAAACCATAGATTGTGAATCATTCATTTTAAGTTGTGCATCATTACAAGTAACACCCAACTTGATTGGTTACTCTAAACAATTGTCATGGAAACTACACACAAGTATATTAGTCTTTGATTGATTGAACCTTGCTTGTTTTTAGAATTTGCTTCAAATTGGATTGACACTCCATTTTGCTAAAACTTATTTACTAAACCTCAACCCCAATTCCCTTGGGACGATCTCGACTTACCCACCTTTACTACCACGGACGAGTATACTTGCTCGTATGTGTGATTAGAGAATTGGATAAATCGTGTTTATAAATTTTAAAACTTGAACACAACGACACGCACATCAAGTTTTTGGCGCCGTTGCCGGGGAATTGTTATGATTTTCTTGGTAGTTGGGCTTAGTAGTCTTAAATTTTTTTTAAAAAGAAGGTTAAAAAGAAAAGTAAAAAAAAAAAATTTTGGTTCGGACCAACCGAATCGGATGGATTTCCATCCGATCGGTTGGTGGTCTCGGTAATTTTTTTGTTTAGTAATTTTTTGTTATTTTTCAGTTTTTATGATTCATTAATTGTATGTTTAATTAGTAGAGTAATTAGATTAATTAATTTAGGGTATTAGAAAGTTTTATTATGTTTAATGATTAGTTAATGTTAGTTAATTTATTAATTTTAATGTTTGGTAGTTTTTTAAAGTTTTTATTAAATGAGTTATAATTAGTCTTTATGTTCATTAGTTCATTAGTTAAAAGTTAATTAGATAATTTGATGCTTGATAAGTAATTAGGATTATATTAATTAGTTTTAATTATTAGTTATTTCTTCTTTTTAGTTTTCTATATATAATAAAAAAAAAAAGCACAAAAACAAGTTAAAAAAAAAAAAGAGGTTGTCATTAGTTTAGTATTATTATTATCATATAAATTTTTTTTTTTCGATCGAACCGATCGGAGGCCGCCCGCATCCTATTCGGTTGGTGAGATTTTATCTTTTGCAGTTTTCCCATCCGATCGGATGGAAGTTGATACCGATCGGATGGTTGCCTCGGTAAAAATTTTTATGATTTTTTTATTCTTAGTTGTTTTGATGTTTTGATGATTTGAAGTTGTTTGTTAGCTTATTTTTGTTTGATATTTTGATATGGTTCGATTATAACTAACCCTCACGCTAATAGTTTGGAATTTTTGTTTTGTGGTTATGTTATGATAGTGCTTAAGTAGAATGGAAAGTTTAAGCAATGTTTCGGAATATTTGAGACATTTGGAAGAGATGTTGAGAGATTCAGGAGATTCTTTGGTGAAGTTGGAAAGCATTTTGGATGAAGCTAAGATTGGTTTAGAAAGGAAAGAAGAAGTTGGCGAAAGCAGTGTTTGTTTACCTAAGGAGAAAAGAGTGGTTGTGTTTACGCAAGCACCACCTAAAGAGTTTGATGTACCATTTATGAGGTATGCTACACCATGTGGTGTGGAAGGAGTTAAGGCTTGGGATGCTCAACTTAATATGGAGTATGGTGAGAATTACATTACGGAAGAAATGCTTAGTAAGCTTGGCTTTGTTAGGCTTGATTATGAGGATTATGGTAGGAAGATAGTGAGAGATGTGAAAGTTAATATTCATGGTCATGTTTTCAAGATTGATTTTGTTGTGTTGGAATATGGAAATGTGGATGAACCGGAAGTTATGTTTAGTAGAAATTTCATGGTGAAAACTAAATGTAGGGTTGATTTTGCTATGGGAGAGATGAGAATTGATGTTGATGATGATATGGTAGAGAAGAAGGAAGGAAGAGGAGAGATTGTTAAAATGGGAAAGGCTAATCGCAAGAAAACACCACTTAACAAACTTACCCAACCCTCCACCCCTAAAAATGAGAGTAGTTCATCTAGTTCATCGCCCAAATCACCTCAAGAAGTTAAACCATTGACTCAAGAACAAAAAGAAGCTGTTTTGGAGAACTTGGAAATGAAATTTAAGGAGCTTATGGAAGAGAAGCCGGTTATAGAAGTGTTGAACAATTACATGGTTTATCGAAAGAAGTTAGATGCGGTTATGATGGCAACAGCTAGGCTAGAGGATAAGAATTTTGATGAGTTTGCAAGGGAAAGGATAGTTGAAAATGGGTTGCCTAAGAAAGAGAGCGATCCGGGGAATTTTGTGTTACCAATTAAGGTGAATGGAATCGATGCAATGTATGCATTGGCCGATACAGGAGCAAGTGTGAATGTGATGCCATACCCGTTGTACAAAAGATTAGGACTTGGTAATCCTCAACCAAATCAATATAATCTTACTATGGCTGACAATTCAAGAGCAAAAGCAATGGGAGAAGTGAAGAATGTTAGAGTGCAAGTAGGATATCAAGCTTTCTTAGCCGATTTTCTTGTGCTTAATATCCCGGAAGATAAGGAGTTACCTTTGTTGTTAGGAAGAACGTTTTTGAGAACTTGCGGAGCTATTATAGATATGGGTAGAGGTACTATGACTATTAGTGATGGGATCTTGAAGCATACCTATTATCCTAAACCTAGAGGCAAGATTATTAAGGAAGTGCATGAAGACGAAGAAGAAGAAGACCATTTAGGTTGTTTTGAAGTTGGTAGAGATGAAGAGGGAAGACCTAAATATGGGCCGATTGTCCCTAGTTACTTTGGTATTGAAGATGAGTTGGAAAGAGCATTAGCTATGGAGGTTTTCTATAACCCATTCAAGAATGTTTTTGTGTTCCATAAATTGACAGATTTTCTTGGATCCTTACCGGTTCAATTGAAGAATTTGAAATGGGGACCCGAAGGAGTTAGTGTTTACAAGAAAGAAAGAAAAAATGAAGTTTTGCAAAAATTCAATCCGAATCGGTTGGATGAAATACTGATCGGATGGAGTGAAGTATATATACCCAAGATTTCAAAAATCATAAAAACACACACACACTCATTCCACCACACTTGGGGTTCATTAATTCGACCATTAGGAAAGTTTTAAGAGTTGCAGGAGAGTTGAAGGATCATCAATGGCACCAAAACAAGTAAGTAACATCATTAATTTGTGTCAATTAGGTTTTAATTCGAATTGATTGGATTAGGTCAAAATTTAGGCGTTTTTGATATAGTTCGAATTAAGGCATGATTTTTCTGGAATAGATGGGTAAATGATTGAGGAGATCATTGCAAAAAGAATGAGATGGATTGATTAAGTTTTGAGGAAGAATGAATTAATTGATTTTTTTTTGAATCATAAGGGTCAAAACTTTGAATCGATTCTGGGTAGAAATTAATGATTTCCAGATGTTGTTTAGATGTTAATTAGTGTTCCTAGGATGATGCATTGTGGATTAGAACATCAATAAGGTTTGATTTTGGATATGTTCATGGTTCTAAGATTGATCAGGCGAGTATGTTATGGATGTGATTTAGAGATAAGTGGGATGTGTAGAGACCATAGTGATTGATGAAATGCAGGATAAGGAAGAGTGGAACTAGATAGGATTGATTTGGAGTCGAAAATTTTTGTTTTTGATACAGTGAGTACAACCGAATCGGTTGCGAGTTGCTACCGATCGGCTGGATAAGGTCACAACTCCATCCGATCGGATGGAGAGAGATACCGATCGGATGGAGCCCTCGGTAAAACTTTTTGAAGATTTGCAAATCGAATCTTTTGGACTTCTAAATCATCTAACTTTGTTTCTTATACTCTTATACTAACAAATAATCATGGTTGCTACAGAGTTATCTTGCAGGTGGATCAGGAATCGCGAAAAGAACAAGAGAAGGGACTAGAAAGAGAGAACAGATGCCGATACCGGAATGTCACCCCAATCTATTGTGGAAAGGGGAGGAAGCGAGTGTTCGAAAAGCTTTTAGTGCTATACTTCTTAAGATTGGCGGATGGGAGATTCATTCACCAAGGATTATGAACTGGAATGACATGAGAGAGCTTGGTTGTGATGAGTTTCTGGAAGACATGTTTCTTATTAGGATTCTTTGGGATGGACGAATTTTGACTTCCAACATGTGGATGAAAGCATTGAGCATAAGGGAACCAATATACAAGGAATGGTGCTTAGAATTTTTGTGTTCAATGAGGATGAAAGAAAAGATCACTGATATCGGTGTTACCACCGATAAATTCCTCGAATTCAGACTAGGGGGACAAAAACACGAGGTTACACTATTTGAATTTGGAAACCTATTAGGTTTATATTCGGACGAAGATTTAAGTAATAGGGATTTCAAATTTTTGGTAATAAGTGGAGGAAGAAATAAAAATAATTTTGATGCAAACGGATACTGGGAGAGGATTAGTACGGAAAGCAAGCTAGTGTTTGGAGAAAGTGAAGTGTCGACAATCAAGAAACCGATGTTACGTGTGCTTCATAGGATAATAGTGCAGTCATTGTTACATAGGACGACTGGTGTGGAATTGATTTATGAAGATGATTTATGGGTACTACACGCACTAGATGAGAAGCATCCCTATAGGCATTTGAACGTAGCATGGGTGATAGTGCAACATTTGCACAAGCATGCAGCAAATGGGACAAGAAATTACATATGTGCGGGGCACTTTATTTCTTGAATTGCTAGGAATCTTGGGTTGTTTAATGAAAAAGAAATGAGCAATTTTGGAGAACCAGTTGTTCCATGGAGTATTGATATAAAAAAGTTCACCAACCTTAGAGAGAGCAGGAACGGAAAGTTAAGAGGGCTTCCAGAAGTCTTGGATATTCAGCCAATAACCACTTGGGATGGTTTATGATTATGGTTTCAAAACAATAATGGTTGAACTATTTCTATTTTCTATTTTCTACTATTTTAAACTTTAACTCTTGTAGGATTTATTTGTTTTAACTTTGATTTGTTTGGATTTTTATTTTTATTATTATGTTTGTTTGGTTTATTGTTTGTTTGTTTCGAGCATAGTTTGCAGTATTTGCAGGGGAAGAATTGACGGAAGCTTAGTGTTGATCAATTTTTTTTGAAGTTGGAAGAATTCATGAGATTACTTGTGATCAACTAGGCTTATGCTAATTTTTTTCCGGGTAGTTTTTTTTTTTTCTATTTTCCTTTCCATTTCCTTTACTTTGAAGTTCGTTTTATTACATTGAGGACAATGCAAAACTTAAGTGTGGGGGAGGGAAGTAAATAGGAAAGATTTTTTTTTTTTAATTTTGGATTTTTGGATTTCAAGGACTAGAATGTGTGAATTTATTCGCCTTTGATTTTTCTAGTTGATAGACAAATTGATTCAATGGTAAATAATAAGGTTATTTTGAAAATTTTTGGAATGTAGTCAAGTTTTGAGAGTTTTTGGTAACTATTGCTAAGTACATTTTACCACCACTTTAAATTGTGAGGATTCTGCTTATTTCGTGAGTGTGCCGGTGATTATGTCGATTCTAGAACTTGTACTTGTTATGCATTACGTTAAATTACTTTCAATTATAATATATTCAAATGATAAGAGCAATTAGGTTTCCACCAATGGCTTCGTTTACATCATTTTTGTAACACATCGGTTATTGTCCTTAGTAATTGGACCATTTGTTGATTATATGTAGATACTTGTTACACCTTTTGAGCTATCTTTTCTTTTGATTTACCAGAAAATTATTGCACCATACACTTAGACTTTCCCGAATCAGTCAAATGAATTCGAAACTATTTATTTTGATGATTGCATGATTGACCTACCTTGTTGTGTATATGTTGTTTCAATAGAAGAGGTCGTACTTTATTTATATTTTTTGTAGCGTGTGCTCATCCAAAGTGTGGGGTATGTACAAAAAAAAAAAAAAAAAAAAAAAAAAAAAAAAAAAAAAAAAAAAAAGAGAAAAGCCATGGCTATGTGTGTGAAATAAGATATTCAGAGTTATTTAGAAGATGGAGTTTACATGAAATGCGGAATAATGATCGAAGAAGTTTGGTGAGTATCATTTGTGACGTAAGAGTTAGGATTGAATTGGGCTTGATTCTTGTTGTTTTTTATAGACCAACCAATTCCATGTCTTATCCTTCCTTACAATTACTTTATTCGAGCATTCGTATTTAGTGATGGCTTTGTTTAGATATGTAGACATGATGTTTGGTGACCATCCGAGTTTTTGGTAGTTGAAAGGTTGTTAGGATCTGGTGAGTAAATGGTGACATCGTATGCAAGTAAGTCGTTAGCGAACCAAGGCACGCTCTAGTGACCATCCGTTGCTTGACTATACAAGGATTTGTTGTTAGCGAATTATGATGTACTTGTATGAAATATCTATACATTAGCTAGGTAATCAAAACCCTTTTGAAGCCTAAACCCAAATTAAAGACCTCTTTGATGTTTTATTTTGTTGTTTTGATACAAGTACAAGCTTATGGTAAGAGACATGAATCGCGTCTGAGCAATTGAGTGATCTACAATCAAATCTATTATCAAGAGTTGTGTGAATCTAAAATTCCCTTTGTGAGGTACTTGGTGATGTTATCAAAGCTCAATTTAATTTGCATACATTGCAAGGATTTTTTTCATGAACATAATGAAAATACCATTGAGTTCAGATTTTCTAAAAATTAGACTTGCTCGAGGGCGAGCAAAACTCAAGTGTGGGGGATTTGATAATGCTTAAATCTATGATGTTTTTAGGTACGTTATTGCTAGTTTTGTGCATCATATTTGGTTATATTTGCATGTATTTGTTGCTAAATGATGAAAAAGTGTGTATGCAAGTAAATATAGTCAAGTACAGGAAAAGTGGAGGAAAACACGAAGAAATGAAGAGATTATGCACATAAGGAGAATTACGAGAAAGCAACCACATGATACTTCAAAGAATTGATTAGACCAAGACTTCTATGCTTAATATATCAAGAAAAGATCAAGTTCTATGAAGGAAATCAATGGTACAGCGAAGGATCGAGCACGTAACGAGAAATGAATAAAAGAAAATAAAAGTGCATGGCAGGATCATCCATCCGATCGGATGCTGCCCGCATCCGATTCGGATGGAGTGAAGTTGGAAACACCGAGAGCTCCAACCGATCGGTAGGAGCCAAATACCGATCGGTTGGCCAACACTGAAGTTACAAAGTTGCATTAAATGGTGAATTTAAGCCCATAATCATTGAGGCTTATCATTTCTCAGCTGTTAAATCATATGGGACGTTTTTACTTGGATAAGAAGGGTTTCTCACTTATTTAAGGAACCCTTGGTTAATTTACAAAGAGAGTTCTTTTGGGGAAGTGACATAACCTAAGAAAGCTACACCACTATTATTATTATTGCCCAAAAAGCTTGTAGTTGCTGTAAAAACGTCCAGGAGATCTTGAGTTCGAGTCTCAAGAGTTGCGTCCGTGTGTGGAGTTGTTTACTTGTGATAATAGGCGATTGGAGGAGTGTGGATTGCTATAGTTCCACAATTCTAGTTCTTGTAATTCCTTGATAGGTATTTCTTGTTGAGTTGTCATGAACTACTTTTACTTTTACTATATGATGAATGAAAGTTTGGTTAATTATTTTGTTTGGTTATGATTGTTATGGAGTAATTTAGTTATACTTGTGTGTGGATGATGTGACAATTGTTGGAATAATCTTATCATAGTGATGCATGAAAACATCTCTTGTTTTATGAGTTTGTTGAGATAAAATCTAATCTTGCTTAATTGGTTGGTAAAAACAGTTTCAAAGATTCACAAGGCCGAAAGGAGTTTTCTTTATTTTTTTATTCCAAAAAGTTAGTGCACGAATTAGTATGGATTGTGGTGTGTGACAAGCAACACCTTAACTCATTAAAACGGATTTGGAAACGATTTCATCACGAAAAAGGCCGAAAGGATTCGTAGGAATTCTTGAGATAAGACATGCTTTCAAACAACAAAAAGGACTTAATAGAATTATCGTAATAGTTAATAATGGCCGAAAGGAGTTAACTAGGAGATTGAATTCTTAGATATGATTTCTCATGACAAAAACCATAGATTGTGAATCATTCATTTTAAGTTGTGCATCATTACAAGTAACACCCAACTTGATTGGTTACTCTAAATAATTGTCATGGAAACTACACACAAGTATATTAGTCTTTGATTGATTGAACCTTGCTTGTTTTTAGAATTTGCTTCAAATTGGATTGACACTCCATTTTGCTAAAACTTATTTACTAAACCTTAACCCCAATTCCCTTGGGACGATCTCGACTTACCCACCTTTACTACCACGGACGAGTATACTTGCTCGTATGTGTGATTAGAGAATTGGATAAATCGTGTTTATAAATTTTAAAACTTGAACACAACGACACGCACATCAAAGCGGTCAAAAGAATTTTTAGGTACAAAAAGGGTACAACTCAATTGGGGTTATGGTATCCAAAAGGAACGGGGGTCGAAACTATTGTATATGCAGATTCTGACCATGCAAGTGATTATGTTGATCGCAAAAGCACAAGTGGTGTTTGTACATTCATGGAATGTTGTTTAACATCATGATTTTCAAAGAAACAAACTGCGCTTGCTATTTCTACCACCGAAGTAGAATATGTGTCAGCAAGGAAAGCATGCCAACAAGCACTATGGATGAAACAAGCTCTTGTCGACTACGATGTTCGTCTAAGCGACATTGCCATCCTCTACGACAACAAAGGCGCCATCGACCTTAGCAAGTATCCCGTTTTGCATTCCCGCACCAAATACATTGAAATACGCCATCATTTTCTTAGAGATAATGTCCAGAAAGGAAACATCGCCATAGAAAAAGTCTCTTTCGAAGACAACATTGCCGACATTCTCACCCAACCATTGAAACGTGAACCTTTCAATTTACATCGATTAGGCCTTGGCCTTATGGAACAAACGTCTTGATCTTCCTTCTAACTTCTCTTTCTACAAGGTATGCATTTCTAATCGCCCCTTCTGAGTCTAGGATCTCTATTTCTTGCACAAATTATAAACATTCAAACTAATGAGGTTTATGCTTACACACACACAAACACACACACACATACACATACACACACACACACACACACACACACATATATATATATATATATATATATATATATATATATATATATATATATATATATATATATATATATATATATATATACATTTCTTCACATCAAACTTTCTACAAAACAAGTTCCTTAAAAACAACACCTCATTCGACTTTTAAATTAAAAACTTCTCACGTTTAGGTCATTCACATTTTTCTTTACATAGTTAATACAATGTAAAAATCTTTTATCATGCATCATATCATATATCTCTTGAATGCTAAAGGGAATACATAACCAATATGTATTTTCGGGTACATTCAAACGTAGATACATTAAACTAAGGAGTCTTTGGGTTATCTCATATATATATATATATATATATATATATATATATATATATATATATATATATATATATATATATATATATATATATATATATATATATATATATATATATATACACACACACATCAATATCTTCATCTCTCCTCTAGATTCGAGATAACCGCAACTCCACATAGTTTACATATAGGCACACACTAATCCTAATACGTTTTCTGTTGGGAATTAAATATTCTGAAGGTACTGCTAGTACATCAAAGTACTGCTAGTACATCAAGGTTCTGCTAGTTCATGATCAAAGTACTGCTACTACATCAAAGTACTGCTGCTACATCAAAGTACTGCTGATCAGTGACTCATAGGATAAGATCGAAAAGATATTTATTGTATTTTGGTCAAACATATACGGTAGATAATATCTTACTCCATGTGCTTAGTTAACAAGTTGTATACATAGATACATGTTGTATCTTATGTACTGACACCTATATGCATAAGTTAAACAAGTAAGTCGGTCAAGACTTTTAGCAAAATTGTAAAGATCTCTTGCAACTATAAAAGAGATCTTAGACTTAGATATTAAAAAAAGACACAATAGAACACACATGCACATGCATAACTGTTAGAACAAGAACAAAAACAATATCACAAGTCTAAAACATAAGATTCAAGGTTTTGTAACCCTAGTGAAAAACTCAAGATCACTCGTATTATTTGGAATAATATTGAATCGTTTAGTGAAATACTTTCTTTGTTCATTGTTAAGTAACAAACATAATTCTTCCATTTCCATAACATACATAACCTTCTAAGTGTGGTTAAGTAAATTCCGCGTGCTTAATCATATTAAGTCAATATATCTCATACACAAAGACACAAGGTTTAACCACCTTAACCGTGTATAAACAAGGACCTCCACAGTTGGTATCAAAGCCTGAGGTTGATATATTTGAATTAGAAGAAACAGAAATGGAAGCTCATGATGTTCAAACAAATGTTGCTGCAAAGTTGCCCATAATCAAACCCAATGAGTTTGAGTTATGGAGGATGAGAATTGAGCAATATTTCATGGTCCAAGATTATACTCTTTGGAATATAATTATATATGGTGATTCCTTTACACCAAGCTACTCAGAGGTTGTCCTAGAAGGTAAAACAAGTAGAAAAAGAAATACTGGACCAGTGTCAAATGAAGAAAAGATACTGAAGAGAAATGATCAGAAAAGCAAGAAATTTATTGCTTATGACCATTCCTAGTGAGCAGATGCTATCATTTAACAAGTATCTTGATGCAAAAACTCTTTTTGAAGAGATTTGTGCATATTTTGGTGGTAATGAAACTACCAAAAAGACACAGAAGACACTACTAAAGCAACAATTTGAAAACTTTACTGCTTTTAGTAATGAGTCTCTTGATAAGCTATTCTCAAGATTACATAAGCTTGTCAGTCAGTTAGCTGTGTTGGGTGTTGAGACAGAGAAGGAAGATCTCAACATGAAGTTTTTAAGAAGTCTACCTGATGAGTTCCACACTCATGTTATTGTCTGGATGAACAAACCAGACATTGAAACAATGAAGCTCAATGATTTGTACAACAACTTCAAAATTGTTGAACAAAGTCTTAGAAAGTCTGGAACTTATGGTACTAGTTCTGGAAACGTGGCACTCTTGTCAGTTCCTAGTATTAGTAAGAATGAAGAGGTAGATGAAGGTGAAAGTGCTCCTTCCACAAGTTCTCACAAGGATGTTGCTGGTCTTGGAGATTCAACATTCTATGCTTTTATTACCAGTCAATCTAATGGCTCTCCTCTCAACCATGAAGACCTTGAGTAGGTAGATGGTGATGATTTGGAAGCTATGGATATTAAATGGCAGGTTGCTTTGCTTAGCATGAGGGCTAAGAAGTATTGGCAAAGAACTGGGAAGCAGATTACCATAAATGGTAATGATA
Organism: Artemisia tridentata subsp. tridentata; assembly: GCA_021014915.2. NCBI lineage: Eukaryota > Viridiplantae > Streptophyta > Magnoliopsida > Asterales > Asteraceae > Artemisia > Artemisia tridentata. The sequence goes on along the minus strand of CP139509.1, from coordinate 341,211,932 downwards.
CTGCTGGGTTTGATAAGAAGAAAGTGGAGTGTTTCAACTGTCATAGGTTAGGACACTTTGCTAAGGAGTGTAGAAGCCCAAGAAAGCAGGAGAATAGAAACACATGGTATAAGCAAGATAGGAAAAAGGAAGTTACTGTTGAAGAGCCAAAGGCTATGTTGGCTATTGATGGTATTGGTTATGATTGGAGCTCTATGGCTATTGAAGAGGATGCACCTCCTAATGCTGCTCTTTTGGCCAATGAATTTGCTCTAATGGCTCATTCTGATTCAGAGGTAAACAATATTACATCTTGTACTGAATCATGTCCTAATCTTAAAGCTTATGAAGACCTTAATAAGAGATTTGAAGCTCATAAACAAGAGCTGCTTGATTCTTTGTTTAATTTGGCTAATCACAAAAGAGGTCTAGGTGTTTTGGAAAAACAAGTCTTACATTTTAAAAATAATGAAATTCATTTTGCTGATGACATCAATATACTAAAAAATGACATTAAGATCAGAGATGAGTGTATTGTTGAGTTGAATGAATCATTAGCTAAACATAAGAATGAAAGAGAAAATGTAAAGGTTTCTGTGGATGTATTAGCACATTCCTCAGAAGGATTCAATAAGCTTTGGGAAGCCCAAGTTATTGATAAAGTTAATTCTGGTGTTGGATTTAAGTCTGTACCCCCACCATACAGAGGTGTTCATTCACCTCCAGGTATTGATTTAGCACACACAGGGTTACCTGAGTTTCAAGAACCAATCATGGAATATGGTTCTAAGGTCACTAAATCTCCAAAGATAGAGAAGGTAAGTAAAAGTTTAGATAAAACTTTATCTTATCAGGACAAGGTGTCCTTTGTTAAGAAAGGAGATGCTATAGTTGTTGAAGATTGCACAACTGATAGTGATAGTGAAGAAGAACAGGTTATGTCTAAACCTGTATTGGTTAAGAAAGTAGGAACAAGTCTTCCTAAGATAGTCAATCACAACACTAACAGGCCTAAGTCAAATGTTAAGACAGTTAGGAAACCAGTTAGATATTGTGAACAATATAGAACTACAAACAAGCCCAGAGGTAACCAAAGGAATTGGAACAACCTCAAGTCTAACCAATTAGGTGATGACTTTGTATTTTACAATAAAGCTTGTTATATATGTGGTAGTTTTGACCATCTTGCAGCTTTCTGCAACCAAAGGGTAACTGGGTATGAAAACAATAGAGTGAACTACAAAAGGCAATCGTCTCAAACTCTTTTTCACTCTAATACTCATAGAATTAAACCCAGAACAGTCTCAAACAAGTCTGGACCCAAAGGTCCTGTTAGACAAAAAGGTACTGTTAACAAGGTACTGCCAGAACAAATTAAAGGTACTGGTAAATATAAAGGTACTGTTAGACCTTTGATGACTGTTAACCCAAAATCAACAGCTAAGGATGCAAAAACAACTTTCAAACATGCATCTAAAACTGTTCTAAGGCCCATTCAATCAAAAGCAGTGGTCCACAAACAAATTTGGAAACCAAAGGGTGTAACTTCAAGGTTAGCAGACTCTGCTGAACATGTTACTTACTCTGCTGCTAAGGGTAATAGGGCAAATGCTGTTAAGGCCTCAGCATGTTGGATTCAAAAATCCAATGTTGCATCAACAGTTCTTAAAAGATTAAACTATATTGATGCAAGAGGCAGATTCAAGTCAGTAATGGCTTGGATCCCCAAAGAAAACTAACTTTCTTATTTGTGTGCAGGGACATTCTATTGATCATCAAGATCAAGGATACTCAGATAGTGGATGTTCCAATCACATGACGGGCAACATGTCTTATCTTTCAGATTTTCAAGAATTCAATGGAGGATATGTTACCATTGGAGGTGGTTTTCGTGGCAAAATTTCTGGTAAAGGTACTATTAAAACCGGAAATTTAGATTTTGAAAATGTGTACTATGTACAAGAGTTAAAGTATAATCTTTTTAGTGTTTCACAAATGTGTGACAAAAAGAATAATGTACTTTTTACTGACACTGAATGTCTTGTTCTATCTAAGGATTTTAAAATGCCTGATGAAAATCAAGTACTTCTTAGAATTCCTAGAAAGGCCAACATGTATAGTGTTGATATGAAGAACATCATTCCTAAAAAGGATTTAACTTGTCTTGTATCAAAGGCCACATTGGATGAATCAATGTTATGGCATAGAAGGCTTGGTCATATTAACTTCAAAACCATAAATAAAATTGTTAAGAATGGTTTGGTAAGAGGTTTACCTCACAAAAGATTTGAAAATGATCAAACATGCATTGCTTGTCTAAAAGGCAAACAACACAAAGCCACTTGTAAGCCCAAAATTTTTAACTCTATCAATCAGTCATTGTTTATGCTGCATATGGACTTATTTGGACCAGTTTCAGTAAGGAGTATACAACATAAAAAATATTGTCTTGTTATAACTGATGACTATAGCAGATTTACATGGGTTTTCTTTTTAGCTACTAAGGATGAGACATCAAGCATTCTTAAGGAATTCATTACACTGATAGAAAACCAAGTAAGCAAGAAAGTCAAAGTCATTAGGAGTGATAATGGGACAGAGTTTAGAAATAGAGTTATGGATGATTTCTGCAAAGAAAAAGGTATTAGGAGAGAATATAGTGTTGCTAGAACACCACAACAGAATGGAGTGGTTGAAAGAAAGAATAGAACACTAATTGAAGCTGCTAGAACAATGTTAGCTGATTCTAAGCTACCAATAATCTTTTGGGCAGAGGCAATTAACACTGCTTGCTATGTTCAAAATAGAGTTTTAGTTGTGCAGCCTCACAATAAGACATCATATGAACTCTTTAATGGTAGAACTCCTGCAATAGGATTTCTTAGACCTTTTGGATGTCATGTGACAATTCTCAATACCTTAGACCATTTAGGAAAATTTGATGGTAAAGCAGATGAAGGTTTCTTAGTTGGATATTCTCTTGTTAGCAAAGCTTTTAGAGTTTACAACTTAAGAACTGAGAAAGTTCAAGAAGAACTACATGTGGAGTTTCAGGAAAACAAATCCAGTGTAGTAGGTCAAGGACCAAAATGGATATTTGATCTTGATTATCTAACAAACTCTATGAATTATTTACCTGTTGTTGCAGAAAACTAATAATTTTTCAGGTTCACAAGCAACAAATGAGGTGGAGTTAGATAAAGATCAATCTGATGTCATTATGCCATTGTGGTCAAGTACCAGTGTGGATTTAGCTTCAAACAATGATGAATCTTCTTCTGATAAAGCAAAAGAGGATGTTGAGGCTCAAAGAAAAGATGTTGGAACAGAGGAACAACTCAATATGTTGAATATTGAAAGTACTGTTGAGACAGAGCAAAGTACTGTGAGTACTTCTCAAGGTACTGGTGGTTCATTTGAAGGAACTGTTAGTTCAGTTGAAGGTACTGCTGGTCCTTCACACTCAAAAGATGCAGAATTTCAAGAAGATGAAGTGGATTTGACTAATCTTTCATCATCTTATCATGTTCCCACTACCCCACACACAAGAATTCACAAAGTTCATTCCCTAGATAATGTGATAGGAGATATACAATCTGGTGTGAAGACAAGAAGACAACTAGTCTCTTCAGACCAACAAGGGATTCTTGATGCCCTTTATGCTTCAAAACAACATGAACTTTCAAACTCATGTTTATTTGTATGTTTTCTCTCTCAAAAGGAACCAAAGAATATTCTTACAGCCCTAGATGATTCAAGCTGGGTAGAGGCTATGCAAGAAGAGCTTCTTCAGTTCAAGATTCAAAAGGTTTGGGTGCTAGCTGATTTACCTACAGGTGAGAAGCTAATTGGCACTAGATGGGTTTTTAAGAACAAAAGGGATGACAGAGGAATTGTGATCAAGAATAAGGCTAGATTAGTAGCACAAGGGTACACACAAGAAGAAGGAATAGATTATGATGAAGTTTATGCTCCAGTAGCAAGGATTGAGGCAATTAGGCTGTTTCTAGCTTATGCTTCATTTTTAGGCTTCACAGTCTACCAAATGGATGTCAAAAGCGCATTTTTATATGGTAAAATTGAAAGAGAGGTGTATGTTTCACAACCTCCTGGTTTCATTGATCCATTACATCCAAACAAAGTGTATAGAGTAGTGAAAGCTCTCTATGGCCTTCATCAGGCACCAAGAGCTTGGTATGCAACACTTGCTTCCTATTTATTAGAAAATGGATTTCAAAGAGGAAAGATTGATCAGACACTTTTCATCAAACAGCACAAGAAGGATCTTCTGTTAGTGCAGGTGTATGTGGATGACATTATCTTTGGATCTACAAGGAAGGAAATGTGTTTAGAATTTGAGAAGCTTATGAAAGATAAGTTTCAAATGAGTTCTATGGGGAGAACTTACATTTTTTTTGGGTTTGCAAGTTAAGCAATCATCTGAAGGCATATTTATTAGTCAAGACAAATATGTTGCAGAGATACTTAGAAAATTTCAATTTGCTGATTCAAAAATAGCAAGCACACCAATGGACTCAGAGAAGCACCTTCTGAAAGATGAAGATGGAGAAAATGTAGATGTACACAATTACAGATCTATGATAGGCTCTTTGATGTATCTTACATCATCTAGACCTGATATCATGTTTCCTGTTTGTGTCTGTGCAAGATTTCAAGTTACTCCAAAGGTTTCTCATTTAACTGCAGTCAAGAGAATTTTTAGATATCTTAAAGGTCAACCAAGGTTGGGTATATGGTATTCTAGAGAATCTCCTTTTGATTTGGTAGCATATTCGGATAGTGATTATGCTGGTGCTAGCTTAGACAGAAAGTCAACAACTGGAGGATGTCAATTCCTTGGGTGTAGACTTGTCTCATGGCAGTGTAAGAAGCAAACAAGTGTGGCAAATTCAACAACTGAAGCTGAATATATAGCTGCTGCAAGTTGCTCTAGTCAAGTTCTATGGCTTCAAAACCAACTCCTTGATTATGGGTACAATTTCTTAAACACTGTTATTTATATTGATAATAGTAGTACAATTTGTATTATTAAAAATCCTGTACAACACTCTAAAACAAAACACATTGAAATTAGGCATCACTTTATAAGAGATTGCAATGAGAAAAGATTAATTCAAGTTCTTAAAATTGCTTCAGAGCATAATTTTGCAGATCTGTTAACAAAAGCTTTTGATGTTTCAAGGTTTCAGTACTTAATAGCAAGTATTGGAATGCTTAATCTTTAAATTTTCAATATGATGTGTTTTTTTTGTACATAAATTTTTGAAAGTACTGCTGGATTTATAAGGTACTGCTATATCAAAATTTGAATTGTGTTATTCATACAGTTGGTTTTATGATTAATCTAATGCAAGACAAGTACTTTGTACATTGTTCTTTTGGTTTTAGACTAACTATTTCAGGTATGAATATGTGAACACAAAGGATATTTCAAGTGAAATGGGAACAGCAGAATTCTTATCAAATTGTGACCATAGTAGATTTATGATGGACTGAGTTTAGGAATTAAACCTCCTTAAAACTTCTTTCTTGAAATCTAGTTATGATATTTCACATTGAATTGATGACTTAGTTGATCAGATAGTAACTGATACAACTCAATTTCTATCATTTTATACTTTCAAGTATAATGAGTTAGTCTAAGGACATCTGATAGAAATAACAGCTAGTAAAAGTGAATCTAACACTTGTGTTGGAGGTAACAATTGCTATGAGCTGGAAACCCTGTCAAGAAAATCTTTTGAATAGATTTATCTTTTCACAGGCAGTTAGTGATAACTGAAATACATTGGTTCTCACACAACCAGAGGTTATTTTTAAACCGAAATTTTGATTAGGTGTCTGTTACACACTTGATTTCTTCAAAATGGTTGGACGTAGTATGATTTTTCAATTCTCAAAATCATGAACATACTACTAAGTTAAATGATTTCTTAAAAGGATTTTCAAGGATTCAGAAAAACCATTCATTTATGGATTATGAATCAAAATGTCCACTGATTCACCTCTCATAGGAGTTAACACACCTAGAAGTGATGAGGACAGCAACTTAAACTCTTAAGGAATTGATGGCTTCATGTACAATATTGTCTGAAAATAAGTTCAAACTGATAGATCAGGTGATATGAAGAGAAGTTCTTTAGTACATAGTGAGATCTTCCAAACAAGGGGAGGAAACAAAAGTTATTTACTTCAGGGGAGGTTATAATCTCAGAGAAGGAAATAATTGCCCAGAAAAGGAAGAGTAAACCAATATATGGAAGGAGAAGACAAGAGCATACAAGATGATGTAGAGGTTGAAAATGATTAGAACAGATCAAATATCTAGAAGGGATGAAGCATTCCTAAAGGAGAAAGTTCTATCTAGATCAAACGAAGAAAAGTTTCAATTTCACTTCAAAGACATGCTGGTTAGATGATTTCACTTGTTGAAACAAGCATCCAAGATACACAGCATCATTGCCTCTTACAATTCCTCCATCCAAGGAAATTGCACCATCTTTTGGTACAATGTTTTGATATTTGCTGAAGTCAAAGAAGAACAAAGCAGATGAGTTCAGAATAGAAGAATAGTTCAGATTCATGAAGTGTTTGAAAGATCTTCACAAGTCCTCATTTAATTCAGAAAAACATGTTTGAATTAATTCACATGTTTAGGGGAGGATTGTTGGGAATTAAATATTCTGAAGGTACTGCTAGTACATCAAAGTACTGCTAGTACATCAAGGTTCTGCTAGTTCATGATCAAAGTACTGCTACTACATCAAAGTACTGCTGCTACATCAAAGTACTGCTGATCAGTGACTCATAGGATAAGATCGAAAAGATATTTATTGTATTTTGGTCAACATATACGGTAGATAATATCTTACTCCATGTGCTTAGTTAACAAGTTGTATACATAGATACATGTTGTATCTTATGTACTGACACCTATATGCATAAGTTAAACAAGTAAGTCGGTCAAGACTTTTAGCAAAATTGTAAAGATCTCTTGCAACTATAAAAGAGATCTTAGACTTAGATATTAAAAAAAGACACAATAGAACACACATGCACATGCATAACTGTTAGAACAAGAACAAAAACAATATCACAAGTCTAAAACATAAGATTCAAGGTTTTGTAACCCTAGTGAAAAACTCAAGATCACTCGTATTATTTGGAATAATATTGAATCGTTTAGTGAAATACTTTCTTTGTTCATTGTTAAGTAACAAACATAATTCTTCCATTTCCATAACATACATAACCTTCTAAGTGTGGTTAAGTAAATTCCGCGTGCTTAATCATATTAAGTCAATATATCTCATACACAAAGACACAAGGTTTAACCACCTTAACCGTGTATAAACAAGGACCTCCACATACGTTTTCTAAGAAAAAACTGTAGTCTGTGTGCATCAGACACCCGGATCCCTGCATTTACGCAAGCCGGATCCCTTTTGGGAAGGATCCGTGGGATCCGGTTACACAGAAGACAGTTGTTTCCAATTATTTGACAAAATATACTTCAGTTCTCTTCACTTTTCTATTTTTTACTCAATGTTTACTGAGTTTAAGTCTTAGTAGTTAAGGTCTCATGATTACTTGCATTCAATTCATATCTAATCATTAGATTTTGGATTCTTTTGAGGTTTTAGCATTGATTACAATGCATTATATCTATCTATAAATAAGGTCCTAAGATGCTTGCTTCACCATTATTCTTCTCATTCCAAAATCTCATAAACCATGGCTTCGAAAAGGCCACAACCCTCTCAAAACCGTGACGATCTAGTCAAAGAAATCAACACCCTACAAAACATTACCAACACCTTTGAACATCACATACAACAAACTAAGTACACTCTACCAATCTCCAACATCCCTTCACCACCAAAAATAATAAAAACCGCACATATAAGTGTGAAACCATGTTGCTTTGTCAAACCTCCATCTAACAATTCATCACCTCCTAGCAATTCCTCGCCTCCAAACGACTATCAGAAAGCACCACCCTCTTCACCAAGTTCTCCAAAGGAAAACAACCTTACCTTCTTTACCTCATTAGAAGACCTCCTTAAGGCACCTACACCAACTCCACCACCCGCTCCAAGTCAACCATCTAAATCCACACCTCCTATCCTACCCAACATCAACCCCAAAGAGCTAGTTTTCTCCACATCTCTTACCTCTCCAAATGCTCTTTTCAATGACGTTGAAGAGTTACCTCCTATACCATCCATCACTTCCCTAGAACACTTAGCAAATCAACCTCCACCTATCCCAGACATCATGGATATTGATCTCACAATACCAAACTTTCCACTACATCTTCCGCAATCAAACCAACCAACTTGGATGGATGAATCCCTACACGATCTCCCACACTATCTATTTTGTGAACATTGCCAAACTCTAGGCAAGTAGCCATAGAAATTCGGGACAAAATGCGCGTCATTCTAAACCATATCCTCAAACACATTAACATTATGACCCACCGAAACCACTAAGCCCATATGCTAGCATCAAATGACCAATAATATATATTTTCTTATTTTTCTCTTTATTTTTCTTTCCTCTAAGAACACTACCTTGTTCTTATTTTTACAAATGTATGTGGCTTATATACCACTACATTTTAGTCATTTTTATTACAAGGATTAGTTCTACATACCTTGTCCCTTCTTCCTTATACTTCTCGTCTATCAACATACATCTATTTTTTTCTACTTATTGATCTCGTCACAAACATTCTATCTTGTAGGTTTTCAACTACATTTTCTCACTTGACGTCCTCATCAAAGGGGAGAAACCGTCAAGGGGGAGTTTGTGCATTTTGGGATTCAATCCTGCCATACTTTCTCTTTGACACTCTTTTTGTTTTGACAAAAAGGGGGAGAAGAGAGTAAAAACTTTAAAAAATCATTTCTAAAAACCTTTTCAAGAACTTGAAACATCTAATCTTTAAATTTTTACTCATCATAATATTATGTTTTGTCATCAACAAAAAGGGGGAGATTGTTAATACAAATAAACCGTAAAAACGTTTATTAATATTTATCGATCTCTTTAAGTTTTGTCGATAACAAACACAACATTATGTAAAAGTATAAATCTAAACATTACATGTTCTTACATTTATAAATTATCATTTACATGCTATAATTGAAGTATATGTCTTGTAATAAATAAAATGCATAAAATGAGTTCTATAATACATAACCCATAACCCATGGAGCTTGATCCATAACCCATAATCCATTTGCATGACATCATGCATGAATTCATAATGGGTAAAACCCATGACCCATGACCCAAAGTCCATAACCCATAACCTAAAGTCCATGACCCATGACCCAAGATGTCTTTGACATCATTCATGACATCACTTGACCCATGGACCTTAACCCATAACCCAAAACCCGGAATTGTAACCCCAAATCCGAACTGGTACTACCAGGTACCCGTATCCCTTGGATTACACTGGCCGGATACCTTTGGGAAGGGATCCGCCAGATCCGGGTGAATAGTGCTCAGTTTTGCCTATAAATAGTGAGTAATTTCTCTCTTGTTTCTTACCCCACTTAGATATATCTTCTCTCTAAATTCTAAGTTCTATAACATCAGATCTAAAGATCATTCTTGTAGCTCTCTTTCTCTTGTGTTCTCTAGGTTCTTATTACAAGACGAGATTACACTTTCTTTCATACGAGCCATCTCTCTTCTCAAGTTGCTCGGACTTTTCATCACCTCAACATCACCAAGTTGCTTCTTGTATTCTCAAAGTTGTTGTGTTAGTTGTATTGTTGTGTTGGTTTGGTCCGCCG